>JAAGKR010004427.1:0-61346 GCA_011419295.1 Clarias macrocephalus | reverse complement strand
AACAAAACAACAAACTAATGAATTCTGCCTTTTTACAGAACAATATTTCTCTTCCTTCTTACTGTAGTTCTGTTTTTATAATATTTCCAAATGACACCCAAGTTAAAGGATCTCCTACCCTTTTTACTTTGAGTAAGTTTATAGTAACTTGACACTGGTAGTTGTGTGATAACAGTACTCACACAGCATTTTCCATTCTCTATGCCTCATTATAGCTTTTGTACAGCACTGCGGAAACAAAGCTGCACTGTTCTACGATCAGTCTTAATTTAGGACAGACTGATTCCATAGATGTCAACACTCACTTCCTCATATGTGATGTACGTGAGAAAGTTCAACCCACTCACACCACCAGATCACATTTTAAAGGCGTTTTAGTTACTCCCTAGATAGCAGATGATTCCAAGCTAAATATGGTTTGAGTTAAGGAACATGACCATCACACGTCTGAACACGACCACATCAGTAGCAACTGACCTGGGGGCCCCCACATACTGTATGAACTGCCACCTGTGTTTGCTGGTTTGCTTTTGGAATTTGTCCAAATGCAAATAATATATTAAATTTGAGTGCAGCATTTAGTCATATCCGGTGAGTTCATTGCCGTTACACAGGTGTTTGATGGCCAGATAAAAGAATCTAAGGTTCACACGTTTTGCTTACTCTTTTTGGTTCATAGCAGTATAAGCATCATACAGTATGTAGCAGTAAAGCAGAGCATTTTAGCCATTATTTGTTTCACCGGGTTTTTTTTTTTTAAGTTATTTATTTATTTTTTTAATAAACCTATATAGGGCTCAGGATTGTGCAGTATAGAGTGACATATCTTTTTTTTCAGCACACAATAGGCAATAAGATGAACTGAATTTTAACCAACTATACAAACATTTTGAGAGTTCTACATTATTGCGACATCATTCCCATATTTTGGTAGTGATAAAATTTAACCTTTATAAACGTAATGATGACTTTTGTTTTACCTGATATATCAGAAAACCCCAATACATATTTCCATAGATAGATAGATAGATAGAGATATATTTATTTTTTTATGGGTTAAATATGAATTTTTTAAAATACTTGTATGGGGTGGGCTAAAAAATAAGTCTTCCTGTTTTCATGTACTCGTGTTTTGCTAGCAGATGTTTTTTTGTTTTGTTTTGGGTTTTTTTTTTGGCCAAAAAAGGTCACCATTTGAATTTAATTAAGCCAACTCTTAGGAGCCTTTTATTGAGAAATGACTGCAGCGATTAGTGTTTCAGCTGTAAACAATCCATTTAACTCTAAATGATGCAGTAGATAGCTACTTATTTCCTAAACAACTATGTTAGAATCACACAGTTACCCACAGTTATGGAAAAATGTTAATGTGTTTGAGTAGGGCCAAATTATTGGATTGTGTCAAGCTAAGAAAACAACTAAGGAGAAATGTCACTGTCAGTATGTCATTTGATAGTAGAAATCACAGCTATGATTAATAGTGAAAGTAAGATCATTTCCACAAGTATAATGTGACACAAACTCACAGGATTGTGACGAATCAGCTGTGTGGCCATAAGCGAATAAATTGAAAAACTGTAGAAATAAATTTTGCGACATTGCATAAGGTTGCTGAAACAGCTCCATGGTGAATGCACACAGTAAACAAAGCTAAAGGCGGTTCAATGAAATTTCATAGCGTGCAATTTCTTTTTTTGTAGAACACATGAATTATTTTTATTCTTTGTTCGTTCATTTATCATCTTGTTAATGTGGATTGCAAAGCCTACTTCACTACACTGGGTAATGGGGTAGGCTTTGCAAGCCACATTAACAAGATAATAAATAGTTAAAATATGTAAAGGTGAGGCTTGAATAAAGTGCATTAAATTTAATTATGTACTAGTGTACTAAATAATACATCAAAAAATACCGCCCAGTGTAAAAAAATAAAATAAAAAAAGAATCGCCACCTGGATTTAATTTCCACTTAATAATAACTGCAGTGATTAATATGTTTAACAAGTTATTTAACATTACCTGATGCAGTGAGTAGCTTCTCATTTCAGACATATCCTGTGGTCATGCTACAGTATGTTAGAGTGTTACTCTGTTTCAGAAGGGTGAAATTATTGACCTGCATCAAGCAAAGAAAAGAATTAAGAAGAAGAACTGTCCAAAGTTTAAAAGCCTGGAAGTACGGTGGTGATCTATCAACTTTGAAGAAGAAATGTGGTTTTAAAAAAAAATTGTATTATTGTGATCAGTTAATTGTTAGTGAAATCAAATTGTGAAAAACAAACAAACAAACAAAAACAGTAGAACTCGGTTATATTTAATATTGAAAGTAAGCGCATTTCCACACATACAATGTGCAGAAAATTCAAGGGATTGGGACTAAACAGCTGTGTAGCCTTAAGAATAGATATATGAAGTTTCAGTGTCCAGTTCTTGACTTGACAGTACCAGTATTGTTACCTGGTGTGGTTTTCTGCCTCTCTGCTTTAATTGTTAGCATTTAATACAGATCTGAAATCAGATATGAAAATCTGATATAGTTGTGACAAACAATGCTTTGTGTCTCTAACATGGTGGGGGGAAAAATGAAGACCACTTCCACCATTTTGAAGTTCTGCAGTTAGTTGTAAAAAAACTCAGCTCATGTAAAATGTTTCTGATAAGACTGCAAATAACATACATGCCTGGACAGGTCCTACCATTAAATCCATTAACCTGGCTGATGTTAGGTTTATGCTTGCTGGTAAATTATTTTAAAGCAATTTAAAACCAGAATAACTTAAAATGTATTTGGTAAACACTTATTGTAACAGTTGTACCACATAATATTAAAACCAACTAGAGCACATTGCGCAATTTTCTTAAAAAGAGTTTCTCAAGAAATGGCTTCCTGAAGATTCACCAATGCTTATCTCAAATCTTGTTGTGATTAAAAAAAATAATAAAAAAAAAACAGCAGTGATTTAAATCTGAGAAGTGATGTGGTCTAAAGTGTCTGCAGTCATGTTATAAAAGCTAGCTTCAATAACTTTCAGATTTAAATGTTTTATTTCTAAGTAGTATTGTGGACAATCATTACTTATACTGTAGGTAAAATATTCTAAAGCTCTTTTTAATTAATTATTTATTTATTTATTTATTTATTTATTCATGAGCACATTGGTCTGTAACGTTATAAGATTACACTAACTAAATATAAAATGATTAAACGTATTTGTAGATTGGAAACAGATTGTCTATTGACAGACAATTTAAGTGTGATACTTATTTCTGTAAATAAGTCAATATGTCAATAAGATAAAAGTCTAAAGCTTTAAATGTAAACTTTCAGAAATATATTTAATAGGAAACGCTGCATAAATTGGTTATCTTTATGCTAGTCAAATTGCTTGCAGTGCGTTAAATATAAGTACAGTAATAATGAAATGCCATTGTTGTGATGAAATCAGTGCATAGTGCAGTTGGTGCCTCGGGTTTCCAATTCGCCAGTGTTGAGAAAGATGAAGCTAGAAATCAACCCTATTTCAAACAGCTTCATCCTAAGCTGCAGCCGAACTGACCTTTTGCTATGGTAGCTATGGTACAATTAAAATACCTATCTATGCCGTAGCTATGGAGCGCCTCTGGTGACATTTTGGAAAAATATTCTGTGGCCACCACCCAATAACCTCATTGCATTTAGCCTCTAGTAAACTATGGACAAATTTGAATAGATGTTACTTAGAACTGTTAGCATACAGTAGATTACCTTTCTGGGAAATGATCTCATTGCCAAATGTGGCCACAACATAGTAGCTCATGGCCATGCTTCATATTATATTGTTCCCATGCCTTAGTAAGTCATGGGCTTGGAATATTTTTTCCCTCCAATGTCACTACTTCAAGCTAAATCAGCTGTTATTATTTTCTTTTTTTATCTACTGAACAAAATAATTGTACATGCTTTTTACTGTCTGTGACATGACAATTTTGCATTTTTTAATCCACTTCTAATAAAGGAAATTTTATTTGTAGAACATCAAAAAAAGCGATCTGATGGCATCATGACATCACAGATCCATAACCCGATTCGATCCTGAGTCCTGAATTATCCAATGTTCCCAGGCCAGACTCTGGATCCATCACAACCCTGACCAGGGTAAATCAGTTACTGAAGGAGAAAAAGAAAAACAGGAAGGGGGTGTACTGTTTTATTGCACTATACCACTACCTGCTAAAACAGTTGCTCATTACTGGAGAAGCTAATTTTTTTTTATTGAAAACAGTCACTGTCCATCATGGTGGCATAGTGGTTAGTACTGTCACCTTGCACCTCCAGGGTCCAGATTCGCTTCCCGCCTCAGGTCTGTGTGCATGGAGTTTGCATGTTCTCCACATTTTCAGTGGGTTTCCACCGGGTATTCCGACTACCCCACAGCCCCCCCTCACAATGCAGATTAGTTTAATTGGTGTTCCCAAATTACCCATAGTGTCTGAATGAACATATGAGTATGTGAGTGTGTGTGTATGTACTGTATGTGTTTGTGCCCTGTGATGGATTAGCACCCCATCCAGGGTGTATCCCGCCTCGTGCCCTAAGTCTCATGGGGTAGACTCCAGGCTCACGCAGCCCTGTACACAGGATAAAGCAATACTGTATAGACGATGAGTGAGTGAGAGTGAAACAGTTACTGCCATCTTACGTAAAATGCAACAAATCTGTTAGTATCTCTAGTTTGACTTACTCCCCAACATTGTAATTAACTAAGCCTGTTTCAAATCAGTGGAGTCTGTTTCTTTTTTTTCCCCTTTTGTACAATCACAACTACAATCTGATATGTTAGCTTGGAAGGTTATCATTTTCAATTCAGAATTATGCTAATTGATATTCAACTAGACTAGCCTACTGTAGGTTCTGTCTCCACACCAAATAAACCATTTTAAATGTTCGCCAGAAGAAAAGTACTAATATCTCGTACTCCAATCTCAAAATCAGAATTGTATTCAGAGCTGTGTTTAAGTAGGCAGGCAGAGAGTCTGTTGATAAGAAAAGATTGAATGTCACACAATATAGTTTGTTGCTTATTGCTGCAATCCATAGGATTACACCCGGCACCTGTTACAATAATAATAACTCCATCGTCATATTTCTTTGTTTGGTAAGCATGATTTGTTAGGCTTATCTGTCATCCACAAAGTTACAATTTGTTTCTAGGACTAAAGTTTTGTTCATACTAAATGTTTTTTCAGGTAAACCAGCTTTATGAGATACCATTGATTTCCCTGTCATGTCTGTGTTGTAGAGATAGCAAAATTCGGTATTCGAAATAGAAGGCAGATTGGTTATTTCTACGCAGACTTACAGTAAAATCTGTATTTTATATACCAGCGTTTGGGTTTACAGAATTTATTTATTTATTTTTTTCCTTTTTTTCACTAATATATCGATTTTAAAATCACTGCCTGGCCAAAAAAAGAAAACGTTTACTACTACATGGATTTAACTACTGTAAGCAAATAGGTATCCATTGGATAATTACTGCAGTGATGAATATGTTTCAGTTGGCCACAAGTAATTTATTCCAAATAATGCAGTGAGTAGCTTCTCATTTCTCATTTCTTGTGGTAAAGATGCTACTCTGTTTGGCCTGCATTGACAAAATATAATAACTAAGGAGGTTGCTAAAACTACTGACATTGGGTTAAGAACTGTAAAACGAGTGATTAAAACCTGGAAGGATAGCGGCGCACCGTCATCTCCGAGGAAGAAATGTGGTCGGAAAAACATGCTGAATGAGTGTGATGGGAGATCATTTAAACAAAAACAACAGTAGAACACATTGCTTCAGAACTCAAGGGAATGTGACTAAACAGCTGTGTGGCCTTAAGAAAAACACTTCTCACTGAGCCTAATCAGAAATAAGAGCAACAAGAATGGACTGTGGAGCATTGGATAAATGTCATGTGGTCTGATGAGACCGAATTTACCCTGTTCCAGTGATGGGCACATCTGGGTAAGAAGAGAAGCCGATAAAGTAATGTACCCATAATATCTAGTGCCTACCAGGATGCCAGAATTCATTAGGCTCAAATTGTGAAAGAGTGATTCAGGAAGCATTAGACATCATTTTATCTCCACCACAGACATTAACCCCATTTAGAATCTTTGGGATGTGTTGGAGAAAGGTATTATGCAGCGGTCCGACTCTCCCATCATCATTACAAGAAAAAAAAAAGTATTGGTAAGCTTGTAATTTATGGAACCAGTCAAAGGTTTGGATACACCTTCTAATTCCATTGTGTTTCCCAATTTTTATTTGTTCCTACATTGTAAAACAATTCTGGAGGCATACAAAATATGCAATAATCTCCTCTGAAAAGTTGATGTTGAGATGTGTCTTCTACTTACAGTATGCTCTGTAATATTCTTCATAGCGGCTCGAATCTGAGGTGCTGTTACATTTGATAGATGGATGGATAGATACATAGACAGATAGATACAATGTGCACAATTATTAGGCAAGTGAGTATTTTGACCAAATCATCACTTTTTTCCAAGTCCAAGCTGTATAAACTTGAATGCTTATTGGTTTCAAGCATATCAGGTGATGTGCATTCGTGTAATTAGGGAGGGTGTGGCCTAAGGTGAGCAACACCCTATATCAAGCTGTGTGTAATTATTATTTTCATCAGGCAAAATGGGCCAAACAAGAGGTTTAACTGACTCTGAAAAGTCAAAAATTGGGAGATGCAGAACTCTTGAAATGTTGCTAAGATGTTGGTGCATGATCACAGAACCATTAAACGTTTTGGTGCAAACAGTCACGAAACCTGTTGAGAAAAAACGTGAAGTGAATCAAATGTGAAGCTAGTAGGAACCCATTACCCTCCAGTGGTGTCATATTCCAGAACTGCCACCTACCTAGAGTGCCCAGAGACATGGCCAATGTAAGGAAGGCTGAAACCTGACCACCACAAAACAAGACACATACAGTAAGTTGAAAAGTTAAGATTGGGCCAAGAATTATCTGAAGACTTTTTCAAAGGTCCTATGGACTGATGAGATGAGAGTGACTCTTGACGGACCAGCTGGATGGGCACATTGCTGGATCAGTAACTGGCCCAGAGCTCCACTTCGACTCAGCCGCCAGCAAGGTGGAGGTGGGGTAGTGGTATGGGCTGGTATTATTAAAGATGAGGTAGTAGGAGGTAGGATCTTTTCGGGTTGAATATGGACTGAAATTCAACTCCCAAACCTACTGCCAGTTTTTAGAAGACACTTTCTTCAAGCAGTGGTACAGGAACAAGTCTGCATCTTGCAAGAAGACCATGATATTGATGCAGGTCAACGCTCGATCGCATGCATCAAAGTACTCCACTGCATGGTAGCCAGTAAAGGCCTTAAATAAGAAAGAATAATGACAAGGCCCCCTTCCTCACCTGACCTGAACCCTATGGAGAACCTGTGGGCCCTTCTTAAATGGGTGATTTATAGTGGAGGAAAACAATACACAGATATATTAACATTTTGGATTGATCGAGAACACTGTAGTTGTTCAATAATGAAATTAATCCTCAAAAGTGCAACTTGCCTTATAATTGTGCACACAGTGTAGATAGATAGATTACCTTTTAATCTTTTAATCCCAAAGGTAAATTGCATTGTTACAGCAGTCATTGTACATAGTGTACAAGTAAGCAACAAACACAAATTGCACTGAAGAAGAGGTAAAGTTTTACGTATAAATAAAATTGTAAATGGTAATTGTATCAAATAATCGTAAAGTAATATGAATATATTGTTTCTCTGTTCATGTGCATGATGATTGTGCATAGTCAGGAACGAAACTGTACTGTACATAATGTGCACCATCAAGTTTAAATAGAGAGAATAAACCAACAAATATATAACCTGCAAATATTCATAAAAGAGAGGATGAAATGAATGAAGGATGTGACCATAGTGCAATGGAGAGGCTGGTAACAATAAATGTTCTCCTCTGCAGCAGGAGTATGTTTCGGTCTTGCTTTCCTGGGATAGTCTTCATGAGAGTCAGTTTCATCATGGTGCTTGATGGGTTTTATAAATGCACTTGATACTGATCTGGCAAGAACTATTCCATAACAACTAACCTTTGTGTCTTACAGTAAAAATGACTACTGTTGTTAATTAATTATAGTACATAATGCCATATCTCTTATTTCATAGTTTGAAAATTTCAAGTATTGTTCTAGAACAATAGAGAAAAATAAATCTAACTTTGAGTCCAAGTTCTTGAATGCTACTGCCTTATTTACCATTGTCCGTTGTTTTTAATTGGGTTTACTGTAAGTGAGAGATACTGTTTGTACATACTTGCATATCATTTATTGTTAATTTGTGCATAAACAACTACAAAATGGAACAGTGAATGAAATGATTAAACTGATAAGTTGTATAGAGACACAGTGCATGAAATGATCTGCATCATTTGAGACAGGTTGCAGGTTGAGACAAAGGTTCTACATGGCATTGTTTTATTAGAACAAATATTTCTAGTAGTGCAAAAGTCAGTATAAAGATACTTTAACATTTGCCATTTGAAAAAAAAATACATGACAATTTATTAATTTATTGAGAGAAATGATCATGTAAGCCTATAAAAATAAGTGCATTAGTATAAACCTTGCAGCAGCGCTATTGTGAGAGTTGCTAGTAAATTAATGAACACTTTGTAATAGAATAAAGGCCTGGTTTCTTCACACAAGTTGAAACCCTGTAGACCTTTAATTTGATTTTTTTTTTAAAAATTAATCTCCAGCACCCTACTACTCTTGGAATCAGTCTAGAATGGCAGATCATCCATACCAATGAAATTCTCCAGTTATTACACCAAATGGACTGAAAAGACCCAAACTGTCAGATATAGATAGTGGGCATGCCCTGTTATTAAGCAGAAGGTTGAGAGTTAAAATCCAGACTCCTGAGTGAGAACATTATATAGTATCTTGCCTGAATTCTATTTTGTCTCACTTGGATGTAACAAGACTAATTAAAAGATAAGACTAAGAATTTTCAAATTGTTGTAAATAAACAGTCCCGCTTATTTTTATCACGAGATTTGAATTTATTTATACCCTTAGCCACAATGGGATGGTTCAATTTTTGTGGCCTGATAATAAACAAAGCAGATATTTCCATCTCCACTGGGAATCCGCCTCATTAATCACATGTACCCTGAGAAAGACATGATTTTTCCTTCTACATGTTAAGCTTGGGGACTTTCATGCACTTTCGCAGATTTCTCATCCCTTGGGTACTATCAGTCTGTGTCAAATAAGATCACTACTACAGCTCTGGCTGTAGGATAGCCCTTTTGGCTCAGTGCAACTCTCGGTGACCCCTGATAAGAGTGGACAGACTGAAGATGCACATTTATACAATGTTCAGTTTTATCTGGGACTAATTTTCCATTACCTAACATGGAGCTACTGGTTGTGTCCTCACATATTTTAAGAAGCCAGGCATGTGTTAAAATACTCTGGCTTGGCAACAGCATTGTTGTCGGGTCACTTTAAAGAATACACTGCATGGTAGCGCAACACTCTGAACCCTTCATGAACACAATGGCATGACTGAATCACATTCAAGTTCACCACAAATATCAGAAAGTAATAGGCTTTTTTTTTTTTTTTCAAAAATATATGTTTATTAAGAAATTAAAGTTTTTAGGTTCTCCAAAATCTTTTAAATACATTTTTGTTTCCAAACATTCTCTCAAAAGAATTCTCGAGACTCGAGACAATTCTTTCATAGACTAACACAGAATATTCCAGATCTTTTCAAACTTCTATGGCATCTGTAGTTCACAGACAATTAGTCTGTCTGAACACATTTCTCAGTATTCATAAAAAGGGAATACCTAACCTCTCACTTCTTTTCTTTATACAGTAAAATGTGCATTAAAGATTAGGTTTGGGGAAAAAATAACCGAGTAAAATTTCCTTGATCTCTGGACAGTCACCTCTGACTATTTGCACAAGATCTCATTATTTGATTTTCAATTAAGCCGTTTCATAGGAGTTCAAACAGGGAAGGTAAAGAAAGAGAAAGGAAAAAAAAACATTCAATCTTCATATTAACACCCGAATGAAGTTGCTTGGCTACAGTGTTTAATTACATGATATATCAGTCCATCCCAGACTATTCAAAATTATATAATAAGATTAACATATGTTATCTGATAAATAATCTAATAGAAAAGTTAAAGCATTTCCTTATAAAATACTAAAATTATGTCTGACAATCACAGTAAGTACAGCTTTTTTGTTTGTTTGTTTGTTTTGTTTGTTTTTTAGTTTGGTGTTACCTTGCAATGATTAATTGGCCCCAAATATGTCTAATATTTCCTGCTATTTTGTTATAAAAATGTTTTCACTGCAAGTACCATCTTTTTAAAAGATAGAAACAATACATACCATTCTACAAAGTATTGCACATTACAATTTCCACCAATTGCACTGATTAAAAGCTTCATATAAAATTGTCCTATAAAAAAACAACAATTGCCAATAGAAGACAAGTACAATCTTAATATTAAGAGTACAAAAAATGGAAAATAAAACAGAATGACATGTACAAATAGCTTAGATTTGACCATAAAATACCTTTAAGTTGTGACAAAAAAATAAAAATTCTTGGGCAGGAGGAATTTCATATTTTAATATGTATACTGTAAGTATGTATCTAGGCTCTGATACAAATTTATCAACAGTAATTGACTGTGGGACATTTTGGGAGTGTTGCGATGTAGGTAGAAGTGAACTTATTTGAGCACCTAATTACAACAATACAAGATCCGTGCAAAAAGATGCAAAACTTGGGCTGTATTCAGGGCTGACTTACATACACTTAGTGTGGATTTAATGCATTTTTTGTATTGTGCATCCTGCTGTTTAGAGCAGAGACATAACCACAGGATTAAGTGCTATTTACTTATGCAGGGTGACATTACAGATGTATGCACAATATTGGCTCTAGTGAGCAGCACTGTTATGTCTATTGCTGCATTTATGCACAAAAATATAATTTTGTTTAAAAAAAAAGGCTATGAAATGGCCAATAAAGCAAAAATAATAATAATAATTAAATTGCACTATGTGCACTATAAATAATGTATCGTCCAAGTCAATCCAGGAGAAAGTGTTCCCTTAATGATTTTGAACAGTATATACATTTTTATTGTTGCATTACTGTATGTTCGAGCCATTTTTTTCAAACAGAGAAGACAGATGTTAGTGTCATACTTAGAAGCATTTCTTATTTGTAACTGATTCATAGAATTTAAGGGATAAAAATAAACAAAACTTTTAATGGGGGTACACAAATAGTAATTTCATTAATAATCATCCTGTGCTTCATATAAGTTCAGAATAAGTTGTATGCACAATTTATTTAGAATCAATTACTACCACCAACTAACATGTGGTGTTGGATCTACATGCAGTTGTTTTTTATAAGCTAAATAAGGAGCCCATCTCTGATTACGCATATTAACTTTCACCTTCTAAGCATCAATGCACCTTTTGAACTTAAGTTGTCATCTATGAATACAGACCGTTAACTGGTTGATGGGGTGAATGTTATAAGGTATATATAGAAGAATTAGTGTGACCATTTGTGCTTTCAAAGATGCACACAGTGATTTCAACGTGTTAACTCGTGCCATATGCAGTGGTAGTTTCAGTGTGTTAACTTGCCCCAGAAAATAGAATAGTGTCTCTGTTCCAATGTCAAAGCAATGACTGATGCCCAATTTGTCACAGGCCTTTCATCAAAATAGATATACACATCTTTCCTCTGTGTCTCTTTTTGTCTAGGTACACTAACATTATTTTTAAAATCTATAAACTTTTTTTTTCATTTGCAGCACTTAATTGGTCTGGTTTTGTCCACTCTAGCAACAAATCATTTAAATGTCATTATTTACAGGAAAAAAAGAGAGAAATGTTGGACTATTCTAATATACCGGTGTTTGCGTATGGAAATATGTTATTTTCCTCTAATTACAGCAACAGTAATAATAGTAATATAACAATGTTATGATAAAATATTAAAAGCAGACACTGACAAAAATAAATGTAACTTATTCTGTAAAAAAAAAAAAGGAAAGGAAAAGAACGTCTAGTGCAGATATGTATTGTAAACCTGGTCCTACCACTATATTAACATTTTAATTAATAATGGAAAGCAGGTGATTGGATTCTCTCACAGAGAGCGCTCACATCATGGTTTCGACGACAGTGTGGCTGGACTTGACCAAGCCGTTGTTCCCGTTCGGATCAAGGGGATGTGCCTGTTCTGAGCCCTTCGGTTGGTATACCTGAGGACATGAAGTTGTACTGCCTCGCACCGGAGCTGCCACTGCTTTAATCCTCTGGAAGGAGAAAAGTAAATTGCAGGTTAGCTGAGTTAGAATAAAACTGCGGAATATCTCCAAACATTCAACTTGACAGTTAATTAAAACATCTTCAAATCCTAAATCAGTTTATAAAATGTAACTGTATTTTCTTGGAATGCCAGCTTTATATGGAAAGTCTCTCCCTTTTATCTATGTACTATATTTGCTTTGTAATTTAGACATTGTTCTAACAGTTATGCTGCCATTTTGGGTTGAAGTTTAATTTCTTCCAGGCTAAAACTAATACACATGGATGGGACAAAAAGAAAAAAGGATATTAGACGGACTGAGGCATATGTGCAGTCCAGTGAACAGTTGCATAAAATATAGTCATCAATTTCACAGTAAACTGAAATACAAAAGCAGAATTTGATCACATACAAAATCAAAGGTCTAATAGTAAAAGCCTACTTCTGGAATACTGGCGTTTTGTTAATAGACTAAAAGTAAAATAATAATGATCAAAGCATTTCTACTTCCATTGCATAGACGTACTAACCTCAATAAGAGGACCTTCAGACTGGATGATCTTGATCACAACTACCATAGGTATGCAAATCATGGAGAGCAGGGCGAGGGTCCAACCCAAACCAATGGCCCATTCCGGATACTCATAGATTTTGTTGTACGTCAGAGGCTTGTATTTAACCAAAGAGAAAATGAAACATCCCTGGAGGAAAAAAAAAAAAAAAAACAAGACAGGAAAATAAATTAAAAACCCAGTTCATTAAGCTGATGGGATTAAAATATTATTCATCTTGTTAGCTAAATGGATTCTTTATCTAAATTACTGGGTGTTATTTATTGGCATGAGCAGCAGAAAGAGCACTGAATAATCGGTTAATGCCTTAAAACAGAATACCATAGGAACTTTTAAAATAGGAGTAAATACTCAGGCACTTATTTAATCAGCCAATCATGTGACCTCAGAGCAAGCGTTAAATCACAGGTCAAGTGATTCAGTTAATGTTATAAACATCAAACATCAAAATGTATAAAACTACATCATTGTTGTTAGTACCAGGCAAGAAGGGTCGAGTGTTTCACAAAATGTTTCTCTCATTTCATATTTAGATTAGATTAAAATTAAGAGTCAATTATCTGTCATATGTAATTTACAGCACAGTAAAAGATTTTTTCCGCATATGCCAGTTAGGAAGTTGTGGTAAGAGAGAAAGGGTCAACCATGTTACAGCACACCTGGAGCAGATGGGGTTAAGGCTTAGAGGCTCAACAAGGGCAGCTTGGCCATGCTACTGTAGGACTTCAACGCTCAGTGAGTAAGCCAAAGCCATAACCTTTTGAGGCACCAATGCCTTTGATTTCCATTTAAAATTTCCATTTATGACGTTTGGCAGACGCATTTATCCAGAGGGAATTTAATTTTATCTTATTATACATCAGAGCAGTTGCTCAAGGGCCCAACAGTGGCAACTTGGTGCCGCTGTCTATGGTGTTTACATAGAATGGTGCAGAAAACAAAAAACAGCAGTTCTGTGGGCCTTGTTGATGAGAGAAAATTAAAAAGAAAACAAAAGAACTGCTCATTGCTGAAAGCAACAGTGCCTCTTTAAAATGATAAGCAGAGAAGCATTTCAAAACATCCAAAAGAGCATAAGATGAATGGGCTAAAATAGCAGAAGATTAGAAATTGACCTTTTCTTGCACTGCACTGATGAAACATAATTGGCTAACTGAATTATCATGTCTTGTTCTTGTCTGGGTACAATATCTTCAAGAGCAAGAAAAATATAAAAACCCACCACACAAAGAACAGGTGTGATTGCAGTCCAGCACCACTTCATCCACGGATTTGGTCTGTATCCAATCATGTCCTCAATTGCATCATAGAAATTATCAGCACCTAACAGGAAGTAAAGAGTCTCTTTATTCATATGACACAAAAGCTTACATAAAAGTATTACCAACTGCCAACAAGCTAACTGTCTGATACTGGAATTTACTATAATTATAGCTAGGCAGCTTATTATCTTAAATAAATTGTTCTCATGACTCACCCGCCACTTTCTTAAGAACACCTGTTAATCTCTTAAGTACACCTGCTTGTTAATGCAAATATCTAATCAGCCAATCACATGGAAGTAAATTTGTGTATTAGGCATGTAGACACAGTCATTATGATCTGCTGAAGTTCAAGTCAAGAATCAGAATGGGGAAGAAAGGTGATTTAATTGACACAGAGACGGAATTATGGTCCTGTAAGGTTATGGACCAGAGATGATGGCATGGGATAAGATTTTCTGAGTTCCTCTGACGTTATGCCTGACAGCATCAAACATTCAGGAGTCTAATAAAACTTCAGAATGTTAGTAACCCTCAGATGTGTCTGAAGGCTTTTCATAGCCCTCAGGCTGCCTCGGGCCCTTGGAGATTATGCCCCATAGCATTTGGACTTTCGTAGTATCAGAAAACCCCCAAATATCAGGGGCCCCCAGCCATGGCATGAGTGAAAGCATTGGAGTGCCAAGGAAAGTTGAAACCACTGGAGTTTTAAGGCCCTTGGAAAGCATAAGATGGTTGCTTCAGACATCTGTAAAAGTCACAGACAACTCAAAAAA
The DNA here is from genome assembly GCA_011419295.1 of Clarias macrocephalus. Lineage (NCBI taxonomy): Eukaryota > Metazoa > Chordata > Actinopteri > Siluriformes > Clariidae > Clarias > Clarias macrocephalus. The sequence goes on along the minus strand of JAAGKR010004427.1, from coordinate 46,351 downwards.
TCTTGGGTCTTGTCTAGGATCCTCTGATCTTCAGGAGCCTCAAAATTGGATGTGGCCTGAATCTTTCCAAGGCCCCTGGCAGTCTGAGACCCTAGGGTACTGGCCCTACTAGCCTGGTCTGTAATCCAGCACTGTTTTAATATGACATGGTTGTTGGTGCCAGACAGGCTGGTGGGAGTATTTTTAAAAACTGCTGATCTACAAAGATTTTCACACACAACCATCTCTAGGGTTTACAGAGAATGGTCTGAAAAAGAAAAAATATCCAGTGAGTGGCAATTCTCTGGGCGTAAAGGTCATGTTGATGTCAGACGTGAGAGGAGAATGGTTCGAACTGATAAAAAGGCAACAGTAACTCAAAAATATTTTTAAAACCAAAGAATGTCAAAGAGCATCTCTGAATGCACAACATGTTGAACCTTGAAGCAGGTGGAAGCAAGTCCACACTGGGTTTCACTTCCGTCAATTAAGAAGAGAAAACTGAGGATATAGTTTGCATGGCCTCAAAAAAAATTGGACAAGAGAAGTTTGGATAAATGTTGAGTCTCAATTTCTTCTGTGACATTTTGATGGTAGCGTCAGAATTTTTCATAAACGACATGAGATACATAGAGCCATCTTTCCTTGGTGAGATGGAGAGTTAGTATATTTCCTTGGCACAGGTTGGGCCAATTAGTACCAACTGAGCATTGTTTAAATGCCACAGCCTACCTGAGTATCGTTGCTAACCATGTACTGTATATCCCTTTATGACAACAGGAAAAACATGCCATGTCACAAAGCTAAAATCATCTCCATCTGTATCCTACATGTCAGTCAGGTCACTGTACTCAAATGGCCTCCACAGTCACCAGATCTCAATCCCATAGAGCCCCTTTGGGAGGTGGTGGAATAGGAGATTCATGGCATGGATGTGTAGCTGACAAATCTGCAGCAACTGCTTGATGCTATCATGTCGATAAGGACCTAAATCTCTAAGCAATGTTTCCAGGACTGTTGAATCTATGCCATGAATATTTAAGGCAGTTCTGAAGGCAAAAGGGGTGCAACACATCAAGGTGTACCTAATGACGTGGCTGGTGCGTATATTTCTGAGTTTTTTTTTTTTTTTTTTTTTTAACTAGCCTGTCCATTAACTCCATTTTTGTATATGGAATTTGACATGTGATTTGCAATTCAAATACAAAGGCTGCCAATTTGACTGCTTTTGTTGACACATACAAAATGTGACTTTTGCCATGTTTTTATAGGTAAAGTATGCATGTGAGATTTACTACATAGCATATACGCTTTACAATTTTTTTTTCCTGACTATACTATTTACAATGTGTCAAATATCACTTTTTGAACCTACCATAAATCCAGGCTACTGCAATGCATTCAAAGAATGCAACCCACAAAAGGCACACACCACTGGCTGCATAGTAGTCAAAGAGTTGAAACACATACATGCCGCCCTGAACAAAAAAGAAGAAGAAGAAGAAGAAAGACAGGGGCATTACATGTACAGGCTGTAGACTGTGCAAGGTTGTTGGAGACAGGTCCATCTCAGAGAGCAGAGTGCCTCCATAATTCACAAGTTGTTGACAAAATTTATTTAAGATACATTGTCACTGAGCAAAATCAGGCCATTATGAGGATAATCAAAATAGCGCTAAAGTACAAAACTAAGGCGCTTAGATATGAGATTAAAATATTTTTAAAAAGCATAAAAAGACACACAAATAATTAATTATAGAGATAAGTTAACATTTATGTTAAGAATTATCTACTGCACCATGTGGACCCTGTAGAAGCCGTTACTACATAAACGATAGGGTATTACATCGAGCATGGTCATATTAATCCTGCAGCCGGAACTACAATCAAAGCCGCTGTGCATTAGATCAAGGAACGCTCAGGTCAAACCGGGACTTGTGATGAAATTTCTCCGGAATGGTGCAAAACCGATCGAAACATTTGAATGGTGCAAATTTCTTAAAGAAATCCACGAAGGACAATCCCAGGCTGAGGTGGCTTGGAGCACAACTACAGTCAATCCTATGGACATTCGCAAGCAGAGTGCACGATTTTTTTAAAAATCGACGAAGAACGTGTCAAACATGACTTGCACAAAACAGGGGTAACTTGGCATAGTCCTGACTTCGCGCCAGGCCATTTCCACATGTTTGGGCCATTAAAGGAGTTCCTGGGAGGCCAGCGTTTCAGACATGAAGCAGGCAGTCCGATCATGGCTATCTATTGATGATGTCCAAGCACTAGTGAAACACTAGAGAGTATATAAAAAAAATAACGGCAGTTTTACTCTCATTTACTTTAACTTAATCAAAGCTGTCAGACCTATAAGAATCGGCCATTCAATAGCATTGTCATATAATTTGACCATTTTATTATTATTACAAGTAATCATTATTAGACCATTTTTTTCTCTGACTCACCTCAGTGACCATGGTAAGTCCCAGCAGGTAGCTCACAAAGCATATTATAGCTATGAAGATTTCTCGACGGTAACCCTTCCGTAGGAAGGATGGATACAAATCCACCAGCGACGTGATCTGTCCTTCCACCTCAACAAACTATCAGAGTAAAACAAAATAACAATGCCAGAGGATTTAATGATAAAAATAAATAAATAAATATAAACTTATTTTGGTGAAAAATTGTGGAGAGTGAAATTGGCAAACCATCAAAAATGTCTACTTTTCTGATTATAATTTCTATACTGCACATGGATAACTGATACTTGTGTGGAGAAGCTTTATTAATTACATTGTACATTATACATATACATTGTACATGTACATATGCATTAGCATTGTATATTCTTGGTGTTTTTTTGTGAAACTGGGAATTGGGGTTGAGTTTGAATGGCTATGTTATCAAGAGAAATGGTAATGCATAAGTGTGAGCAATCTGATTAAAGTAATTTTATGAATCAAGCATGTGAGGTGTGTCACATGTAATGTATAACACACCCATGCACTATTTCTAGGGAAATCATTTTTGGCCACATCAAAGAGAAAGTGCAAGTGACGTGCAAATACGTGTTTAAAGGCATTTTCAACTAGCCTTAAACTGCCTGACAGTTTAACTGACACTTATGTATGGTAGTTGTGCAGTATAATAGAAAATCATGAGACACTGACCTGACTGTCGAGACCTAGTAGCAGAAGCATGATGAAGAAGAGAATGGCCCAGAAGGTAGGCAGTGGCATCATCGTCACAGCTTTAGGGTAGGCAATGAAGGCCAAACCAGGACCTAGAAGGGTAAAGAACAGAGAAGGGGAGGGGAAGTGGAGGAGAGTATAGTTAGAAATGCTAATCGTATGCCTTTTTTGATCCGTGCCGCTGCATAGCGCACACCGGCATAGATCAAATGGAAAAATAAACAAAAACCGCGCGGATAGACTCTGGACATCGAAGCAATTGTAGCAGGCAAATTACACCCACTAATGCGGCAAATATTTTCATTCGACTTTCTTGTCTTTTTAGTTAGCATCATACCAGACAAGAAACCTTCTAACAAATTCCTTCACTGACTTCCATAATACATTGCCTTTACTGTATGTACTGCTGCTCAGATATTAATAGCAACAACAACAACAGCCTTCAACTGTCTCCTGACAAGGCCTCTTGCAGGTAATCTTTGCTAACCTGGCATTACAAAACTCATCTAGCAGACAGTTAACACATACAACAGCACATTTTAGCTGCTACGTTTATGTGCAAATGTAGTGTATTGTCAAGAAACCAGGCAAGCATATTCTATGATGAAGTACAAAATGATTCTTCCCCAAGTGGCCACGTTTCAGCATTTAAAAGCAAGCAAGACCCTGGCCACAGCCAGGAGGAAATCTTCTAAAACAAGCCATGTGCGTAGCTTACCTTTCATGATGTATCGTTAAATGATGTATCAAATACAGTAATATACTTCAACTCTGTTGTAAGAGTCCTGCGGCTAACTATGACATTAAACATAGCCTTCTGCAGAGCAGCCCACATCATTTACAATAAAATATTATGCATAAACACAGCCATAAAGATTTATTCTATTTACACAATGTAGAGCTAAGCTGAGCATGCCATAATCCCCTTAAAGGCAAGAAACAGCAATGCAGAGAAACTAAACATCGAAAAAGGGAGCCACTGACTCAATCGATCCGTCAAATAACTTCACCTCATTAGTCTAGCACTGAAAGGTGAACCAGAAGAGCAAATCAAAGAACTCTAAACCTGAATGGAGAGAGCATGTGGAATGAAGAGTTTGATAATTGAAGATCTGAACAATTGTCCAGTATGGTCTACAGGATGGAGAAAAAAAGAACAAATACAATGTGCTCAGAACAGCAGCCAAACATCATAAATAGCTGTTGGAAAAAATCAAAGCAAAATGCATGTAACAAAACAGGCCAGCATTCCAAAAAATCCTGGAACCATAATTTTATTATTTGTTCTGTGAGCTTGGCACAAGATTTTTCTTGGTAATTTTCCCCCTTTAATATTTGCAGAAACAGGCTTGAAGAGTTCTAACAGAGCTGTTTCAGACTAACTGTAGACTCTTCATCGTTAGTGGACTGGACAAGATCCAATCAAGGGCTCAGCTTTCCCAGGGTCTCCATGCACATCCTCTCAATATATTTCCATAGTTTGTTTGACGAATCCAACCAGAGTGAGAATCGCTCCCAGGTGATATATTCCATTAACAACTACATCTTCGGTTTGCTTATTCATTAATTCGATTTTAGTATTGGTGTCTCCGAAATTGTCGTCGTTGTTTTTAAAACGATTGATTCATTTTTGTCTATTTTTTTTTTTCATTTGAAGTAGCAGTGCCCACCATCACTGCTACTTTTACCCTCGTACCTGACTCTGCCACATCGGCAATGTCCACCCCTTGCTCTTGTGCCATGAAGCCCAGGATGGAAAATATTGCGAAGCCAGACACAAAACTGGTAGCGCTGTTCAGGCCTCCCAGCAGCAAACAGTCCCTATGTCACACATATGTCATGGAGCTTGTTAATTTACACAAAAGGAACCTAAGTCCCCACTTTTTTGCCTGTGACTGGACTAATCTCACGGCCTCTACCCAGTGGCGAACGAAGCTCACCTGTAGCAGTTGTATTTGTACTTGTTGTAGCTCCCCAGTGATGTCATTGCTCCCAGACAAATGGCATAGGAAAAGAAAATCTGTGTTCCTGCATCAATCCAGACCTACAAAGAAAAAAGAAGATCTGTTAATACATGCTAAAAAATAAGATACTAGTTCATTTGCATTACTGGTATTAGAGGTTATATGCTTGGTGTGGACCCAAATGCACCCAATGCTTACAAGACCTGACTGCATGACGTATGAGTTGTACCTTGACACATGTAATTATTAATTCAGTTCCCTAGCACTCGTCAATGTGATACATTGCTCCACAAGGGCACGAGTTTCTACCTCAGGATCCTGCAGACGGGTGACGTTTGGATACAGATAGAATTTGATGCCTTCGGTTGCACCAGGAAGTGTGACACCACGAACGAGGAGGATAGCCAGCATGACGAATGGGAAGGTTGCTGTGATGTACACAACCTAAAGAAAAAGGATATGTAAATGTAGTTTAAGTATAAACTCATTCAAGTGACACGTCAAAGTCTGGAACAAAAAGTAGCAAGCCCTGCATATTTCAGGTCAACCTTAGATAGCATAATGGCATCTTTTTTTTTTTTTTTTTTACTAGTGATTAACCCATGAATAGACAATATCCACAATGCAGGGTGTTTTCTTTTTTTTAGCATGTTGTGAGACCTTATTAGCGGGATTGGTGGGGTGCATTGCACTCACACACACACACACACACACACACACACAGACACACACACATACACACAACAATTCATAAATAGGTTAACCAGAAAGTACAGCATTCTTAACATACATACATATAAATATATATACACACACAGGGGTTGAACAATGAAACTGAAACGCCTGGTTTCAGACCACAATAGCTCATTAGTATGGTGTAGGGCCTCCTTTTGCGGCCAATACGGCAACAATTCGTCTTGGGAATGACAGTTACAAGTCCTGCACAGCGGCCAGAGGGATTTTGAGCCATTCTTCTCGCAGAATAGTGGCCAAGTCACTACGTGATGCTGGGGGAGGAAAACGTTTCCTGACTCGCTCCTCCAAAACACCCCAGGTATTTAGATCTGGTGACTGTGCAGGACATGGGAGATGTTCACTCCACTCTGTCACCAGTCTTAGAGTGTGTATTGGTAAATTTCGCTGCTGGCACCATTGAAACCGACACTGGCACTGGCAAACCGGCCATGTGCATTGACCCTGTGGAGCTCCAGACGAAAAGTTCTGGTGGAAACGGGAGAGTTGAGGTGCACACTTAAAACCACAGCTGCCCAACTCACTGCAGAATTATGTTTTTGGATACAATCCAGGTTAGAACCCGGACATCCCTTTCAGACAGCTACCTTTTGCGTCCACAGTTACTCATGTTGAATGTGGTTCGTCCTTCTTGGTGGTATGCTGATCTTATCCTGGATACCAAGGTTCTTGATACATCACAAAGACTTGCTGTCTTGGTCGCAGATGTGCCAGCGAGATGCGAACCAAGAATTTGTCCTCTTTTCATTATATCACCCATAATGTTGTGTGCATTGCAATATTTTAAGCAAAACTATGCTATACTCTGCACATTCCACCAGTAAGAGCAGAGTGTGAAGGTTTAATTAGCAATCAATGAAGATCGGCCACCAGGCTGGTCAAATTTAGCCATGAAACCTCCAACACTAAATTGGCCAGTGTTTCAGTTTCATTGTCCAACCCCTGTGTGTGTGTGTATATATATATATATATATATATATATATGACACAAACTACTGGAGGAAAGTTGTTTGTGATGAATACCTTGTTAAAGGTGCTTCAGATTAGATTAGATTAAACGTTATTGTCACTGTGCAAAGTACATTTGCAGAGCCAATGAAATGCAGTTAGCATCTAATCATAAGTGCATTAGTGGCCTAATTACAATAAATAGCAATGTGGTAAAGGAGGGTATGGGTCCATATGTACAAGGTAGAGTGGTTTAATGAACCTGCAGTAGGTCATACGTATAATGTGTGTGTGTGTATTATATATATATATATATATATATATATATGAGCCATGTGTGTGTGTATTTATATATATATATATATATATATATATATATATATATATATACACACACACACACACACACACACAGTAGTTTACATACATATACAGTATATAAACAGTATAACTGGCAAACTTTGTGCGGTGGATAAGACATGTCAAGAAGATAACATGCTCAAATAACATGATATACATATTTACATACTATATATGAATGTGTATGATACAGTATACACAGAATAAATATGGGTGTAATATACATTAGTGCAATGATAAACACAAATTATGGATTATACAAAGATGCGTAGTGATCGTAGATGAAGCAGTGCAATATAGACAGAAAGTGATGGCAGTAGTGTATTTGATAAAATTCTTTGATCAGTCATTTTTTTAAAAAAGCTATTTTTATGTCTGTTCACGCAGGCGCGGGGGCACCTGTAGCGCCTGCCCGATGGGAGAAGGGTGAATAGCCCATTATTGGGGTGAGAGGTATCTCTGATGACGACCCTCTGAAGGGCTTTACGGTCTGAAGCAGTGCAGTTGCTATATGACACCGAGATGCAATTTGTGTTCAAGGCCAAAACTTTAACCTAAGAATTGACGGCCAGGAACTCTAGCACATATCGTGTATCCTCGCCTGAGAAATCATTTTTAGACTGGTAGTGTACTGGGTACTGTACCATCTGAACCACTGCTGAACATAAACTCACCTTTCCTGTAGACTTCACACCTTTCCATATGCAGAAAAAACAGATGATCCACATAGTAAGGAGACACAGAGCCAGGTCCCATTTAACAACGCCCATGTCCTCGATGCCGTCAGAGATACTGAGGACGTTGTGTCTGTAATGAACATGAGATAATAATGAGCCGTTTCAAAAACAACAAGAAGAGACTGGAAAAACCCATGAATGACAGAGGAAGACATGATTGAATGGATTGTATCAACCACCAGGTATTAGAATGGACAAGGCTGGTTTATGACACCAGATACCCAGTCCTCTCTAGCACCTTTACTATATAATTAGTTTACAGTATGTATGTGAACTGCCTTGAACACAGAAAGGAGCCGATGTAGTATGTATTGCTGTTCAATTTTTGAGGACGCCTGCTATGTACAGTATATACAGTATCTCTGCAACTTTTGACTTTAATAAAGCAGAAGAAGAAATGGAACAACCAAGTTAGCAACATTTAAAGACTTACTCCCAGAACTCAGTGACCGGTGACGTGAAGTTGGTAGAGTTTTCACGCCCCAACTGGCTCATGTTCTTGCGGAGTGTGTCTTCTATACAGTTTTCTGTGTTCCACTCATTATTGCAGCTGGCCCAGGGAAGTTCAGGACGGAAGGACTGGAACAGGTAGTACAAGCCCCAAGCCAAAATCACAATGTAGTAGATGTTCAGGAGGGAAACGATCACAATGGAAGCATAGCCGATACCTGCATGAGAATAGTGGAAACATAAACAGTTACTAGAGACACATCAACAGCGAACGGGATGGTGGCCTGAGGGGAATGTTCTTAGAAGAACAAAAAAAGAAGTTTTTTTTTCTTTTTTTGTTGAGAAACAAACAGTTTTTGTCATTCAAATAAGGCAGAGTGATTTCTCTCTCAGGGGTGAACTGGAAAAGAGCCACTTCTAAGGAAAAGGCCATTGCCAAACTGGGAAAACAAACCACTACTGGATGACACATGCAGCAAAATCAAATATAGTGCTGCTAGTGTTGCTTATAGAGAGTTTTTAATTTCACTAATCATTAATTACGGTTCTCTCTTTTATCAAGAGTTACAAAGTGTAATTACTAACTAAACCTCTGTAAACCTTTCCTGAGACAGATTTACATTCTGGATGTAGGCATTACTTGAAAAGTTTTGCTTCAGTGAACCACAATAACCAGCATTGTACAAAGTACCCATGTTAATGAGGAGCAAGCATGTGAATGAGAAACTGTTTGAATTGCTCTGCGCTTACACAGCGAGCACTGTTTGGGTTCGTTTTTAGCTGGCAGGAAAGCTGTACACATTGGTACAAAGCTGTTGCTCTGTTAAAGCTGGGTATTTGTTGGGGAAAATGTCAAACGTCGAACGTTAAATTGTATATTGTGTGTCACGTCATGTTTCCCCATTTGTTGAAGCATGAACTTTCAATAAATATTCATGACTTGCAGTGCTGTGTGCTGGTATTGACTTACCAAGCATATGGAATATCACTGTGTAAATAAAACAGTGTTATGAAAGATGGCCTCTGCTACAAAAAAAAAAGAAAAAAAAAAAGAATTACTGTAACTCTTCTGGGTGGCACGCAAAGTAGCCAGTGTTAACAGCTGGATAAAATCAACACATTAGGAAATCTTTGCCCCACCGAGAAGGGCCATGATAAGAAACAAAAACAGTTACTTTCATTTTTTTCCTACGCTTATCTTTCCTTGTTATAATGATTTTCCCTCAAAGGCCTGAACATATTTCTAGTCATCACTTTCATGTTTTGCCACTGTGATGCCATGGCAACACTGAAATTAGTACACTCTGTATATGCTGCATGCTCTCAAGGTCTGGCTGGAATTGTGTGTCAGTAGGAACCTTTCAACATGTTCATCTGGGCTCCTGTTAAAAACGTTTGCAAATGCAGAGAGCTCGGTTTGAGACTTCGGGAAACGACATTTCGCATTTTTCCACAGCAGACGTGGTCATCGAACAATTCCTAGCGGACTTCGTTTGAAGTGTTTGGGAAATTATCCTTTGAAATATTAGATCAGGATAATCATATTTGTGGTTTGTGTTTAAAAATCAGTGGCTATGAGAGATTGAGCTCTTCCTTTCTTTCCCATGCCTTGGTTTCATAGGGGGAACATGGGGATTTCCTTCCTGAAGTGGGTTTTCCTTTATTGTCTAATTGTAAGCAAATAATAACATCTGTTGTGCTAGGCCATTTTCCACTTCCCCTAAGCTTGTTTGTTTCAAAGCAACATGCGCAGGACATTATTGTTTGGATTTTGGTTTGATACTCACCAGTAAAGATGGGGCAGATTTTTTCCCAACAAGTGATTCCTCCCTGAGAGGTGAACTGGCCAAGAGCCACCTCCAGGAAAAACACAGGTAGGCCTCCACCGAACAGGAAAATGAAATATGGGATGAGAAATGCACCTAAAAAGAAATGAAGAAATCGGAGAACTTGTTTAATTACACCATTAAACATTAAATACAACACTAGAAAGTGTTAAACTGAAACAGATTCTCTTTCTGTGCATTTCCGGCCCATGTAACCACAGCTTGTGTACGTCTCCAAATATGGCCTTGTGATGCACTGAACGCTGCTGGAGGCCCCCGTGACGTTTCTCAAGACAAGCAAATCAGCAAAGCTATTTCTCAATTTTAAAATGCTTTGATGCTGAGCATGAATTCTGGCTACTCATGTGCTCCCCCCCCCCCTTCTTTTTTTTGGGTTACATATTTCGGTCAAGCAGGTCTGTCTAGTCCTGAACCATTTCAGGATGTAGCAGTTGTAAGATATATTACACCTTTACTTACCTCCACCATTCTTATAGCAGAGGTATGGGAAACGCCAGACGTTTCCCAAACCAACAAATCCTCCAGCCACAGACAGAAGAAAGTCAAGCTTGCTTGCCCACTTCTCCCGCTGTGGATGTTTGCCCTCAGCTTCATCCTCAGGCCGGGTGCCAGGGCTTTTCCCCGGGGATGGTTTCAGGGTGTCCTTATGGAAGTCCTTTAAACATTGAAGTTTCTCTTTTTGTGCCATGCTGTTAAAAAGAACAAATAATGACCGAAAGAATGTTACACTTTAGGCTTGGTTGAATTAGTGAGAATTACACACAACCATCTGTGCATACATGTTTTGTGTATGCATGATGGACCTTAAAAAGGCAAGACAAATTGAAAGAATGCAGTCAAAGTGACTTTTGTATAAATCCCATGACACAACACGGAGGAGGGAGGAACGCTAAGCTGAGTATTTGCAACAAGTGTTTGGAGTGCTCTGTCTCTTTAATTAACACAGCACATATGTGTCAAGACACTTTTGAAAGAGGGAATTGTTATTACTGGCTCAGGGTGTACAGTTTCAAAGCACTGGCCAAAAGTGCCATGGAGAAGCGCAGATCCAATCCCAGGGATACAGATAAAGATGTCAGAAATGCCCTGGCACCCTTTAGACTAGCCCTTTTTAACTTGGCACAGATAGAACAAACTACAATCCCATTGAAAGTTTGCTCGTTTAAACAGTGTTTGGAAACGGTCCCCCCCCACCCCCAACCCCTTGGGAACACATATAAAAATAGGCTACAGTAAGCTGCACTTTTTCTACATTATGTCCTTTTAAGGGACAGGACGAATGCTAGCTACAGTACCACAATGTCCAGTGTGCTTGATGTATTAGTCAGTCTTCAGAAAAACGATAAGGTCTGTATATCTGTAAAACTTTAAACCCACATGGAAAAAGTCCACGGCCGAGATAAAACACTGCGCTGTGATTACTAAATACAGATTTAAAAAACGTTACAAATCCCGCTGCAGATTTGGAGAACACCGACCATCTGAAGATACAATGATTCTACCGTATACACAGTTTTTTATCACACCCCATATTTCCAGATGAAACTTGCACATTTTACAGTCTATGTAGCGTTTTATAAGAAAAACGTCTCACAATACAGACAGTATGAGTGAAGCACTTGTGTCATCTGTCTGTTGGCAAACTGTAAAGAAATTCTTAGAATATGGTCTTATCAGTTACAGTATTACACAATTACACAAAGAGTAATAAATAATAAACCGTTCATTTGCTGTCCCATGCACTTACATTTCCTTCATGCCTGCGCTGGAACGGTGTATACTGTCACCATGCTCTGGCTGCCGCAATCTAAATGCGCGTGCATCTAAGGGTAAGCCCTGATCGACAGCTCAACCCCCCCCCCACCCCCCCCCCAACTAAGACAATTAAATACTATCAGCAGATTGAGTTCAGCTTTAGAGTACAGGATAACAGACTCGGACGGGTAAATTTCCACTCCTCAAAGGATTTAGAGTCGTATGTGTCCTTGGCTTTCTCTGTAACCTGAGCACTGAACAGAAGTGAGGGGACGGACCAGGGCCAGCAATCCGCACCTATGGTTCATTTCTTTGTTGGCTATTTAAATCTTCTGTTGTCATCCCACAGCTTTTTTTTATTTATTTTTTTAAAAGCTTTTCCAGTAACGCTTCAGCTTTGAGATCAAAAGCAGAATAAAGAAGAGGATAATAATAGAGGATAAAGAAGAGGATTCCAAATTAGTACTCTTCCTTGAAGACTTAATATACAGAACATTTAATTCAAAGTAATTAATTTGTAGTGATGTGATCATAGTATAAAATAACGTATTTTGAGTGGGGTTTTAGCCTTAATACTGTATGTGGCCTCTTTAGACTAGTTAAAATAAATCTGATCCTTAAGCTGGACTGCAACAAAATCTTGGCAAGGAGCAAAGCTTTTGCATGTGGCACGATGACAAAAAGCTCCTTTGTATGGCATAGGTCAATTTTATTTCCATGTTAAATAATTCTTAAAAAAAAAAAAAAAAAAATCGAAATTCTGTTGAAAATCTAAAAATAGCCAAGGCTTGTGAAAAAAAATCATATTTTTGGTGATATCAGGATAGGTTGAGTCATGAAATGTTATTTGATAGGACAGCTTAGATTGCTGCGAAGCAGCTGCAGTGCTCCCTCTTCAGTTTAACGTGAGAAACAAAAACACAGCCTGTTCCGCTACCACAAAGCTCCAGGGAGCTCCTAATTAGAAGCGATTTGCTTCGCTAAAGTTATAGCTCAGTGAATCAACCAGAAAAATGTCAAGTCACAGTTTCCTCCCTGCTCTGCCTCAGTGCCTGCTTCTGTCTGAGGATCACATAACTAAAAGGCAAGTGCTATGCAACGGCCCTGGCTACAGAGGCGACTTCACGTCTGTCGTCCATGTGAGGTTTGTTACATAACCACTATTTTAAACCCATGCACATTTCCTCGGGGTAATCACATTAAACTCTTTCCTCCCCTCTTTCACAACTCTTTTTTTTTTCAACTGGACAGCACTTAACATGCTTCTAAAGCATTCCGATTCCAGTTTTACAACAGGACACTTGAAAAATCTGAGGTTGGATTCAAGCAAATCTGAATCGCTGTTGATAAGAGCAGGAGGCAACAGATCTGGTTAATGCCCTTGGGTAAACTCCAGTGGTCTTTGCCCAACTTCCGCTATCCCTCTCTAGTTTACGCCATCAAATCGGATGCTAATGATAATGTAAACATAGTAAAGGCTGAAAATGGACCAATTTCACCCATTAACCAAGTCTCCTAGATACACAAGACACTGCCATGGCATCACGATAAGGATGCTCTAATTCAGTCTTTCTTTCGTGCTTGTATTACGTTCACGATTAAACAATTTGTTTAAACAAAATACAAAAAAAAAATAAAAATGGTAGATAACTTTACCGTAGTTTAGTGCAGACCAACTGGACATCAGCACAGTGTTAACACTGAATTGTGTACCATAGAGGAAGTTCTGTAACTTCTCGAAAGTGTCGAAAGTGTGACACATATTTAAAAAAAACACAAACAAACAAAAAAGTGTCTTTAGGTTAGAAAAATGCTACTGGTGCAATTAAAAAATAAAGATGATACAAAGAGATAAGTATCCCTCTGGCAAGGCTCTTTTTTTTTTTCTAGTAATAACCTTGGATCGCAGTCACTAATAAGTTAGTGTATTACCCATGAACTTTTTCGTTTATTGTCCCTGTCAGTAGTGAATTATTAGATCTAGTTAAAAGAAATGGTACACTTTACAGTATCAGCTGTACCACATTTCTGTCAATTATCACTAAAATCCTGCATGGATTACTTCATCTTTTTTGGATGTGAATCTTGATTAAGATACAACAAAAAAACCCCTAAATTTATCATTTATTCTGGCTAAAATAAGCTTGTCGTTAAATGTAAAAAAAAAATAAAAAACAACCTGTAGCTCTATGCCTTGGAGTCTTTGGTTTAAGACATATTTTGTGTTTTTATTCCTCCAGAACTTGCCAAACACCAAAAAAACAATGGATGGACGAGTCAAAAGAAGCCAAGAATTGGCTCTATTTCAGCGATTACCTGTCGTTGTTTACCCCATCCTCTAGTGAAGACATGGGATCGGAAGCAGGTAGACGTTCCAGCTTGACTCAGATGTTCAGCGAGCACCGCTTGGTTCCAGTAAGAGAATGAACCCGAAAACATACCAGTGCAAGATTTAGGGGTTCTTGCCACCTTCTTGGACTGAGGTGCAACCTTTAAATTGCTTTGGGGCCAGAAAAAGGAGGGAGTTCTGGCGATGGGGGAGTGGAGCTGGGCAGCTAAAGACTTTGAGGTTTGACTCATTCATGGCAAAAAGAAACGAAAGAGAAAAACAGTGTTTGGTTGTAGGAGGAGGAGAGGGCTTGTTGCCAGTTGTGTGCCCTACTCTTAGGCAACTGTGCAGTACTATGTAAACAGATTTGTGAATTTGTTTATTTATTTATTTATTTTAATGAATCAGACAGGAATATTTATGGGATTTCTTTAAATTCCTGAAGTCACCACGTTTTTTTTTTTTTTTCAAGCACATTGTAGGCTGCCACATGACACAACCACAACCTCTAACAGTTGGCCTTTTGTCTATAATGGAAATTCTCCATTCATGCCAATTTATGCCATACCTTACCATTCTTGATTAATTTAACTTTTAATATTATTCATCCTTCATAATGTTTTAATGTTTTGTCTGTTCTCTAATTACATGTCCTGGTGACATCAGAATGCAGAAGTAATGTCAAGCTTACAAAAGGAAAGCATCAAACAATAAGCTTTTTACCACCTCATCATTATGCATGAGGGATGCGACTGACATCTGGATTAACGTGTCAGCGTGCACTTGCATAGTGCACAATGCAAAAGTTGTATTAGTGTAACTTCTGGCACAGGATCAAAAGATCACTTGGATGTGCTTTCAAATGCACTTGTAGTTGTGCAAGTCTGAACACTTAGGGCAAGTATGCACCTTGTATGGAAGGGTAGATATAGATCAGAATTACTGTAGCTCAGTGCAAAATAATTGTACATCAGTACAGTGTTAAAATTAATTCTGGAACTTCTCCGAGGTCGAAAGAGCAAACAAAGATTACAGAAATACAGGAAAAGGTGTGTATCTTTTTGTTTGTTTTGTTTCGCAGATCTTCGAAAAAAGTTCTACACGTCATGCCTTAGCGATGCACGTGATAAATCAAGTGCTGGTGATGATTTGTGTGATCAAGATAGGTGTAGCAGGGTGCGCGCGCACACACAAACGGAGGGAACAGGGTAGAAGTTATGCAGAGCAACAGGACTTTGTTTGCCCCGAAATCAGGAAGCGCGGGACCCATCTATCGCTCTCTCTCTCTCTCTCTCTCACTCACTCCCTCTGAGCGCGAACGCATCTTCCGCTCGCAGTCAACAGCAAGTGAGTGAAAACAGCGCGAGCCCGAATCAAGTAAATCCGGTACTGACAGTAATAAGGAGCGCGCGAGGAACAGTTACAGCAACATGAGCGCGCATCCTCTTATCTCATCATCATCTGGCTAAAATGACAGCTTCATATTAATAATGTGCGTGGTATAATAAAATACACACTACGTCAAAAAAAAAAGAAGAAGCAAAAGTTGCTCTGTGATTAGAAAAACACGCAGCTTTTAATATAATAAAATACACCTGAAAAAAATTAAAGTAGAAAAAAAATGGGCTGAGATGCAGGCACTTCATGAGTAACTAAATATGTATAATATGTGTATAGGTTCTGTGCGTACATAAATAAAGGGTATGTATACGCTAATTTTATACTATGCGTCTAGTTTATATAGTCTTTGAGAATGTCTTACCTGCTCAGATTTGTTTTCTTTCTCTTTTCTGTATTTCCTCTTTTCAGAAGTTCCTGGTCTCTTGCGTCTCGTGCGGCGGTGAATTGGATGTGTCGCGGTAAAATTTTATTTATAAGCCTTTCTTTCCGACCTTTGTCTCTTAATATGGGTGACCAATAGACATCGGCATGAGTGGAAAAACACCGGCCAGCCTCTCGGTGCAACAGGAGGAGAGACGCGAGCGTCTTCTTAAAGAGACACGAGCCATTTTCGAGGCCACTTTCCGCTCGCACGCCCTACAGGCCAGAAGGGGCGGTGCACGTAATGCCTGTCACAGCAAAGCATGTGCTCCCTAAATTGTTAGCCAATAGCAACTTTTTTTTTTTTTTCATTTAAGCTTTTAAGATTATGCTTGGCCGGAAACTTGAAACACAAAGCCTGCAAATGACACTGTTTGCAAAAGTACATATTCACACTGCATATATAGAGTTTATATATGCCTGTCAACAATAACATTGTGATCACCTGCCTCATACTGAGTAGCCCCCACTTTGCCTGCACAACAGTGATGCACTGTGTTCTGACACCTTTCTATCACAGCCAGCATTAACCAGTTTTTTTTTTTTTTTGGCATTATCTTGAGCTACACTGTGGCCTCTATTCCTCTATTCCCTTCGTTCCTTCGAGCCTTCGTTCCCCATGTGCATCAGTGGGCCTTGGCCACCCATGACCCTTTCACCTGTTCACTGGTTCTCCTTTTCTCCACTTTTGATATGTCCTGACCACTGCAGACTGGGAACATCTCGCAAGAGCTTCAGTTTTGCACCCAGTCTGACCCTTGTCTTTTTCTGCTTCCAACGTATCAACTTCAGCGAATAAGATTCAATTGCTGCCTAATATATTCCACCCACTTTCAGCCGTTAATGTAACGAGACATTTTAGCTGTAGCTGCTGTGAGAAGGGTCAAATTGTGATGGCTAGATAACTGGGTCAGAGCAACTTAAAAAAAAATTGCAGCCCTTGCAGGATGTTCATGGTCTACAGTGGTCAGGATATACCAAAAGTAATCCAAGGAAGGAAAACTGTCTATCTATCTGTCTGTGGGCTGGTTCCAATTGACAGGTGTCAGAACACACGGTTCATTACGGTTTTGGTGGCAAAAGATGGACCTATTCAGTATTCAGTGATGTATCAGTAAACATTTGTGTATTAGTTGTGTTGGAAGGAAGATTTTATGAAAACAAAATAGAACAAATTGGAATATAATATAGGTTTATCAGAATGCTAGTTTATTAGTCATTGGTGGGTTCAGTGCCATGCGGAAGGCCCGGGTTCAATTTCTGGCCAATCCCCTGCCACTGGATGCAGTCCCGGGCCCTAGCCTGGATAAAATGGAAGGGGTTGCATCAGGAAGGGTATCAAAGCAGATTATTACAGTACATCCGGCACATAGCTGTTTATAACATCACTTGTGCTCAACACTTTCATTTGAGCGCCTAACAATGTCATTTCAGGTTTATTTTACATGACCATACTTCGGACTACTATGGATATGTTTGCTCTAATGACACGTTTTATCTAATAGTGGCCCTTTACATGACTGCTTTAAATAGCACGTTATGCACATATGAGCCACAGGAAGAAAAACATACACTACAATGATCTGTCCATACATCTTTGAAGATTCAGTTTTCAAAAGTTACATACCTATTTTTTGGAGTAAGCCATGCTAATGTAGTGCATTTGTTTGTGTTCAATGAGGATTCGGGGGCTTTGTATGGGCATTTTGGTTGTTTCTGTGTGTTCTGCATGCTCTGTGTATTTACGGTAAACTATCAAGTTGATTGGCTCTGTTGAGTGATGCATATAGCCACGCCCACTTTAAGGGCAAAAGCCCTATATTCGTCCCAAAAAGTTGTTGCTGCTATAAGATAATCTGGCGCAAAACTGCTCTTAACGTCCCTTCTACTCAACATTTTTGTTTAATTTATGGTGCAGATTTAACTTTAGGCAAATGTCAAAGGACTGGCAAAGTTTCATAAAATTTATTCGAGCCAGTTTTGCGTGATGCTGTGACAAAATCGTCTGGACAGGCATACATATATACAGACAGAGACTGGTTTTGGGTTCTCCAATGTATGAACCGTAAAGACATCATTGAAAGAGTGAGTTCTGACCAATGTACAGATAAAAAATATATATATATATATTTATGTAAATTTTGTTTTGCTATACATGTAAATGTAAAGAAGAAGCTCAAAATGAAGAAAAAAGATGTGAACACAATGGTGATCAGTGATACGGTGTTGAAATCTACCCCAGCAGGAATTTCAAAACATTGAGTCATCTTGGCAGTGAAATATGAATATTGGGACACTGTTGGTTGTTTATTCACTCATTCTCTACACATTATCCTATACAGGATTGCAGCACCTGTAGCATATCCAAGGCACTCGGGTGCAAGGCAGAGTATACTATGGACAAGGTGCCAGTACATCGCAAGGCACAAGCATGCACATGCTCACAGGCAATTTGGCATAATCTGCATTACTTTGAACAGCAGAAGGACATGCATGCAAGCATGGGGAAAACATGCAAACTCTACACACACACCAGAACCCTAGACCCAGGGTGTTCAAGTTCACACTACTAAGCACTATGCCACTGTGGTGCCTGATAGAATACTGCAAATATAACTTCAAGCAATATTTTTTTTGTGGCATTTCTTCTTCTCGCTCTACTGAAATATATTTATGTAATCCTCAACTTGCTGACAGTTTTTTTTTTCCCTTTCTGAAACTATGCCAATAAACTGTACATGCTTGAAACTCCAGTGTCCTCGCTGAATGCTATCCACTGGTCCAATACATACAGTATAAGGTACATTACTACATTGCTTGTGTGCTACATATTGAAGGGTATGTTTGCTGTACAATGCAATATAAATCATGCCCAATACCATTTACTGCTTCTCTACCTACATGCTGTTTAATAATAATAATAGTGGCGATATGGTGTCATAGTGGTAAGCACTATGTCCTTGCACCTCCGATTCCTGCCTCGTGTCTGTGTGCCTGAAGTTTTCATGTTCTCCCTGTGATTTCCTCCCACAGTCCAAAGACATGCAGATTAGGCTAATTGGCATTCCCAAATTGCCCCTAGTGTAAGTATGTATGCGTGTGTATGTGTGTGTGTGTGTGTGTGTGTGCGCGCCCTGTAATGTATTGCCACCTTGTCCAGGGTGTACCCTGCTCCATGCATAACACAGTATACACAGTAACACATAGTAACACATAATAACATAATACAGAACATGAATAATAATAATAATAATAATAATATCTCAGCCACTGGTGTGCCAGTCCCAAGCCTGGATAAAATGGGAGTGTTGCTTTGGGAAAGGCATTCTTTTTGTAAAAACCGTGCCAGGTTGTGTGCAGATTGGACGTTCAATGAAGCGAGCCTTTGATGGGAGCAGCCAAACAACAACATTAATAATAATAATAATAATAATAATAATAATAAATAATCCAGTTCATTGAGCAACATTTGTAGAGCCAGAATTATGGCCCTGACCTTGCCTTATATTTTGGCACTTTTGTTTAAAAATAGTTTTACAAAAATTACTGAATTCACATTTGAGTGACAGCAACTGTTTTCATTTTAATGGTCAGTATTTAACATCAGTCAGAAAGTGCTTATATGATAACAATAAGTCGCATTACACAAATGAATGGCATGCAAATTATATGAACTATATGAAATATTTCTTTTCCAACAGGGATTTGACCGAGATATAGTAAGCACTTATTCATTATTCAAAATATCAAGGCCACCTCACAAAAATGTATATAAATTCTGTATACTACATGGTGGATTTCAGGCAAGAAAAGCTACAAACATAAAACTCTGACTTTCAACCTAACCTCGCCATTTGTACGTTTTCATATGCTTTGCCTCATGCAAATCCTTTCAAATTTGAAACCCTGACGTCAAGTTTAAACGAAAAATGGAACATTATGTTTCAGTACAAAAGTAACTTTTTCAATAGGTAGACTTTCATAGAATAGGAAAGCTGAAAATAAAAACATAACTGATATACTTACTGCATGTGTTATCAATTTTAATTGCACTGTAATATTCAACTTTCTCTTTTTTGCAGAAAAAAAGTGTATTTCAGTATGAAATGCTTTCTACTGTCTATTAAGGTGTGTTAGTGAAATTTTTGGAAATGTGTTGGTACTTTCAAAGGCCTGTCTTAATGTACATTTCACCTTGGGAAAGTTAGCCTAATTCACCCAGGTTGAATAATTGGATCTAAATGACTGTGGTTGTATTTTCTTGAGTGCCTATACACATTTTGTACCTTTGGAAACATAAATTGTATGTACTCATATACTTTCAAAGTATGGTGGAGTTTTATGTAAGCTCCATCATTTTCATGATATATTTGAAATAAATGATGTTACATAAACTCTCAAAAATGACATGCAGTGCAACCTACAGGATAATAATAGCTAACCTTGTATACTTACAATCTAGTATTCAAACTCAATATAAAACATAAACATTTCCAGTTTGCTGCACAATTGGATGTGGCAACTTTACACATTACAAGCATATCAGAGCATGCATACAAAGCCAATATGATTTACAGTATAAATAACCACAATCAGTGTTTTTCCATATTGAGGGTTGTGAAAACAGCACATGATGGGAAACAGTTCCTTTTATTGGAGGTCATGAGGCAATATTTTATATTAATAGCTAAGAAAATAAAGTCAAATTTTATTCTCATTTTCATATTAATCATTATGATAGTACAATAAGGATACTGTCCTGTACGCTGGTGCACAAAAACAACAAAACATTACATTCCTCAGGTATAGCAAGATATGCTGAAACAGACCAATTCTGTTTTTTCTAAAAAATAAAAAATAAAAAAAAACTCTTATGCTAAGTATAGTATGATCTTTAAGAAATAGTGTAGATGAATATTGAGAATCCTCCTTCTCTGACAAAATGAAACCAGAAATACTCAACTTTATCATCTTTTTTCTTATCTTTGCTCGCACATGCCACAATCCTGCTGGCTGCCTGGTTTCATACCAGTCTACCACTTTTGCTTTTTAATTCACAAGAAATTTCATCGCAAGTCCCTGTTTGACTTGAACACCTCTCTGAAATTATGCACGTTAGTACAAATTAGTGGTCATGGTGGAATATGTATTGGGGTGAAACTTAATCTGACTTTCACTTAGATCTCATGCTATATGTACTCAGTCCCGTTTAAAGTTTAGATTTTTGGCTCTTTAGTTAAATTCAATTTGTTGAATCAAAACATTATAGGCATATTTCTTGTTTATTTTATATTTCTCACACACAATGTAGTCACAATCTATTTTTAATGAATTAGTGCATCTTTAGTGTATGTGTATAATGGTGACCAAAAGTATTGGGACAAAATTGAAGTTTTATGTTGTAATGACATTGTCAAAAGATGACAATTAATATAATAAAATAATTTGTTATTTTACACAATGAACTCATTATACAACAATCAGTAATTAGGCAATGAATTCATGTATTCTTCAGAACCTGCTGGATGCGGCTGGGCATAGAGTCAAAATGACATCAGCAGTACTCTGGTGTCACTCGCTTAATCCATGCATGCTAAATTGCTTCCTAAAGATCATGTACAGGACTTTGCCACAGAAGTTTGCAATTCACTAATTTGACTTAGTCAGCTGGATTATCTTTTTCTAGCACACACGCACCTACTCTCTCATTCGTCATCTATACCGCTTTATCCTGTATTCAGGGTCGCGTGGGGCCTGGAGCCTGGAGCCTATCCCAGATCCCAGGAAACCTACGTAGGGCACGATGCGGGGTACACCTCGGATAGGGTGCCAATCCATCACAGGGCACACACACACTCACTCGCACACTACAAGAAATTTGGGAACACCCAATTAGCCTTATCGGCAGGTCTTTGCACTGTGGGAGGAAACCTGAGTACCTGGAGGAAACCCACCAAGCATGGGGAGAACATGAAAATTCTATGCACACAGAGACGGGGGGCCAGGAATCAAACCTGGACCCTGGAGATGCAAGGCAACAGTGCTAACCACTACACCACCGTGAAGCCTCTTTTTCTAACAAATCAACTAATTTGATTGTACTAAAGAATAGCTTGAACCTACTAACCTCTAACCTACTGGCCAAGCCAACAAGCTATTTAGAAGTTATTTAATTTCTTCAGAACCTAAATGGGGCTAGGTTTGAAATATACAGTACATAGAGTACTATATACATTTTCTAAACTGCCTAAATTGCTGGCTTTTGCGTAGTAAAATATGAAACCACTGTAAAGTACGTTTACTATCTACTTACAGTAGATAGAGTACTTTATAAATCACATGGGAAATTGTATAAAGTATTTTCCAAATACAATATACATATTAAGTATTCCAATCACAAAAGAATTGCTCTAGATCCGTCAAACTGTAAGAGGATTTCCTTTGTACAGCCATCTTTGAGGAATTTCACAGGTTTTCACTATGTCTGAGGTCTGGGGTCTGACTTGGTCATTTCAAAAGTTTGTTAATGGTGTTACTAGTCTTATTCTGAAGTCATTCCTTTGTCGCCTTGAATTTGCACTTTTGGTTTTTGTGTCAAAATAGATCTGTGTTTGGAGATATGCATAAATTATTGATAAGTCCCTTGATCTTGGCTAGAGGCCCAGGCCCAGTGCGTGATGCTGCCATTACAGTACCATGAGTCACCATAGGTATGGTGTGGTTGATAAGCTGGCTTATCCACAATCACATGCGCCATAATGAAAGATCTGGCACACTAATGCAACCAGGTTATTGCACTTTTTTTTTTTTTTCATTTTTGCACAAAAACAAGTAGAAAGTTTTTAGATTTTTTTCCACTTTTTTAAAAACTTTTTTCCTTTATTTTATTTATTTATTTTTTAAGTTAACCCTTTTACTTGATCTTTATTGTCTTGGTTGCTGTTTTACATTAAAGGTAAAAACAAATGATCTGATCTACATAATTGCTTCTTCTCCAGGTTTTTTCCCCCCATGAAACACAATTCTGTGATGCAGAAATAATGCAGTGACTACACTCACTCACTCATTTACTCACTCATTGTCTATACAACTTTAGCCTGTATACAGGTAAGAGGGGTAGAGCCTATTCTAGGAAAAATAAGGCATGATGCAGGGTGCACCCTAGAACAGGTGTAAATCCATCGCAGGGCACACACAAAAACACACACACATTCATTCACGCACAATTTGGAAATCTGCATGTTTTTGGACTATGGGAGGAAACGGAAGCGGTGCAAGGTGACAGTGTTAACCACTACACTAAGGTGCTTGCTACAAAAAATTTTGTCATTGTTGGTGTGCAAGTCGTGTGGGGGACATGGAGAAACTGAGGAAGTCCAAAAACGACAACAACTGTGTAGCAAGCACAGTAGTGTAGTGGTTAGCACTGTCACTTTGCACCACCAGAATCTGGGTTCGATTCCCAGCCGGGCTTGAAGTTAGAGTCCATAAAATATACAGTATAATGAGTACAACCAAAAATGTTCCTACTGTATTTTTTACTGTAAACTTCTGGCAACCACAGCTGTCGTTTTTTTTTTTTTTACAGTAAAATTTATGGTTTATTTTTTTACAGTGCAGTAACATTGCTACCGTATTTTTACGGTAAAATTCTGGCAACCACAGCTGCCAGTTTTTTACCGTAAAATGTACCTTTTTTTTTACACTGGTTGCCAGAAGTTTACCATAAAAAGTACAGTAGCAATGTTTTTAGGTTGTACAAGATTGCGCTCATTCTATGGATTTCCTGGCCAGGAATCAAACCCAGACCCTGGAGGTGCAAGGCGACAGTGCTGACCACTACACTGGTTACTGGGTAGACTGTGTTTGCTCCATAAATGTTGTCGTTGTTGGAGTGGGGGACACGGGGAAACCGATGAAGTCCAACGACGACAACAACCATGTAGCAAGCACAGTAGTGTAGTGGTTAGCACTGTTACTTGGTACCACTAGGATCTGGGTTTGATTCCCAGGCTGGCTTGAAAAAGAGCAATTAGAATCCATAAAATATACCGTTTGATGAGTAAAATTTATGATTGATTTTTTACAGTGTATGTATTGACTGATAAATTGGCTTAAATTAGTTACTAATCTTAATTTCTTTGCCTATCAACGAAGTGGACACAAATGCATGCAAAGCATATCTAATGCTCGTACACTGTGTTTTAATATTGGTCTGAAGGCAGCCCAAAAGCAAGCTGTGTTTCACATCCTGCCTGAGATTTGGTTTAGAAGTAACTTTGCTCTGACAGCCAGATTGAGATCAGATCATCAATGGCATTTCCATAACGTTATGTAAGTCAGATGGCAGTGATATATGCTATTCTCAAAGCGACATGAGCTGAACTTTGATTCTTGTATCACAATTATCATGACCTGCCATGAAACATGATATATTACAAAGAAAAGAAAAGCTATAGCAAGACTATGAATAAGGTCAAACAAAAAATGACTTAATGCAGGTAATAATAATAAGGATAATGTTTCATAGAGAAACACTTTCATTTCAAGATCGTACAGTATAAACTATGTGTTCAGTCGAGACAATATATCATAAATCTTCTCCAGCAAATAATCAAAATCTTTTCGAAAGTTATTTTAGAAAACATCTTAGTCACTCAAGTCTTGTTTAGAACAGAATTAGATAATGACATTGACATTTCTATATTGTGAAATCTACAACAATACATGCATTATATTGAAGAAAGTGATCGCCATATTTTTTGGTCAGAAGTTTCACCACTTCTTAAATTATTGAGTAACCTTACATAACATGTGATACTGACACTGGATTTTTATTTATTTATTTATTTATTTATTTCACAAATGACCTCAGCTGACTCCAACTTTTACAATGCATAACTCTGGAAATATAAAACACACTAGGACATCAACACATGGCTATTCTTCTACAAATCTGTAATATCTTCAGTATTACAGTTACACGATATTGTCAATAAGGAATTTACAACTCAGAGCAATTTGCAACACTCACAGGAAATAGCTTAATGAAAAACAAACAGAGAAACTAGCTTGTCACCAGTCATGTGGGGATACACAAGGTCTCTCTTCTCAGAGTCATACTGTATAGACAGAATGGTTTGTGCGTTCCTCTATTGGCCTCAACGTCGCAGTACTTTTCCACAGCAGCTAGAAAGGAAGTCAAATAGGGAAGTCGAAAGCTCACCCTTCGAGGTGTTTTCCTACTCCTTTTCTGCAGTTTTAAAAGACGGAACGACGCCATGGGCGCTAGATGGGTTAAACCTGTTTCTGATTTTGAACAGGGTTTGAAGTCAGGTTAAGAATTACACAAATGTCCGTCTCTCTGTTTGCAAAAGTGAAACAAGAAGTTATCATTTTTTATGTCTGCAACCATGTCACACCATACAGTATGTGACTAGCCATGTGACAGGAAGTTGAGAAAAACAGTTGAGACCATTTCCTGAAAAAGGAAACTGAAAACTCTGAAAGCTGTTACCACATCATGTGGTATGAAGAGTCCAAATACTGCCAAATGGCAAAACTAACTGACAATGCAGTGGAAAGGTAAACAAGCAGGATCTCAGGAACTTGTGTCGGGTATTATTTAGGTCCTCCACAAAATTTGTTAATACTGCATAGGTAAACTTTAGACACTAGATATCAATGTATTTCAACAAATAATGGAATCAATGAACAAATGTAGATCTGGATGAAATGAGGAGACTTTTTTGCAGCAATAAAATCTAAATGAGCCGTTCTCAAATGCTTAAGTGGTAAACCCAAGCATCTCCAAGAGCAGACTGCCTTAACAAGCATATGCACATTCCTTTCTGTATATCGTCACTGTATGTGCTGTTTCTGTATGTTCTTTAAGCTTTTTTTTTGTATTAAGTGAATTTGTTAATCATTTTTTTGTAAATTTTGCTCTAGCCTATGTTATTTCTTATAACTATTAGACACACAAGTAAATGTTCCAAAATTGCTCACACTTGCTCAAAACAGTGGAAACACAATAAGGTGTGTTTGCTGCATAATGTAACCAGGGCAGTTTTTCTGGTACTGTATGCATAAAAAAAATTTTTTTTTTGAATTAACTTTTTTTTTTTTGAAAAATAAACAACATTCGGCTGCATGTAACAAATGTTTATACGTTTAATCACCTGTAGTTTTGATTACAGCACACAATGTGGTGACCAGTTCATGTGTGTCTTTCACAATTTGAGTCCTGGATCATACCTGTTCCAAAGAGCAAGAAAAACTCCACTGATGTGATAACCTGGTCATTCAGAACATTCAGGTCATCAGCTGACTTCATTTTATTGCCACACAACGTTGCTGAGCCTAGACCTGACCGACTGTGAGTCATAACACTGCCTCTAGAGGTCACTATGCATGATTACCCTGATACACTCATCAATCTGAACTCTTTAGACATAATGATCTTTTTTCCATTTAAGTCTGATCTAGTTCCCTAGCTAATTCAAGCATTTTTTTTTATTATTATTATTAGTCTCACTAATTAAGGGTTTCTTATGGCACACAGCTTTTTAGTCCAAATCCTTTGAGATCCTCTTTTATATATTTTATTTTCATTTCATTATTATCATGAGATAATACACAAATTGTTTCCAAAAGCGTTTTTCTTTTTTATTATGTCTCTCTCTTGAAGTCAAGTCATATAATGTTAAAAGGTTATATTTATGCCTCAGAGAACCATGCTGATTAGAAGGACATGAGTTCAAATCCCACCACTACCAAGATGGTGCTACTGGGTCCTCAGTATGGTCAATAACGGCTCAATAGTAGAGTGAGCTACCGTAACTAAAATTCTTTCACTTCTGTAATTCACTCTGCATATGGCACAAGTGTATAATTTCCTCTATTGTGACACTAAAGACTCAAATACTTTCTTTCATGTTAATCAACACCATATTATGTTGCAGTTGGATTACATTTAAACCTTTTAACCAATCAGAATTAAGAATTCAACTTCAGAGATCTGATGCTGATGCTGGACTTCATAAACAATGAACACTGCAAAGACAAGGTGTTGTATATTTATAAGTCACCTGCTGCAGTGTACCTAAATGCTGCACAAAATAAGCAAGTCTAAAAATATTCAGCCTACAGGCTGGTGTGGTAGTGAATCAAATGATTTAGATAAGATCTTAGACACAGAAGTGCTGTCAGGATTTATACATCGGTACTTATAGGTTTTGATTTATTCAGCGTTAAAAGTGTTTCATATTACTTCAACAATTCTCCTGTCGTCAGGACTTAAACATAAGCGTCTCCTTTGCTGTCCATAGAATTTCATTTGCATGTTTTCCAGTGTGCATATGACATACATATAAATTACCTTTGTGCTGTTTAAAGCTCAAAGTCTGAAAGCAGCTAATTTCACTGACAAATAGTCTTTTCCTACACTCTCCATGCTTTCAGCTCCATTATAGAAACACCACACAAGCTGGTACAATTAAAAGCATACTGAGAATTTAGATTTAAAACAAGCCCTAGAATATAAGAAAACTAGATATATTAGGAGTATTTTGTCAGGTTCTGAGAAGAGGTAATTTTTTACATTCTGAGAAGAGAATGTAGAAACGTATTTGTGATGTCGCAATAGAGTACTGCTAAATAATTTTGGTGTACGTTGGTCAATGAACTTGGTCAATGTTTCTGAGAATCCTCCTTTATCCTGCAGAAGAATGTGTATTGACTGTTACCAAGCACTGACAATGAAGACTTTTAGACTATTTTTATCCTTTCAGAAAGCTTGTCCATATCACCAATGACATGTTTATCTTTGTTAAAGAAAAATCCGGTTATGGTTACCCTTAGATCATGAAGAGCACTAAAAATACAAGTCCACAGGAATGAGCGAGCTTTACTTTGGAAATAATAATATATTGGAACAAACATCAGATTGAAGAATTCAGTAACATCATGGTACATTGGGACTGCAAAAAATAAATTGTCCTTTTTAGTGAACTGAGAAAATGCTCTAGCCAGTGATATAGGAAAGATACACTCAGAGTCGAGTTTCAGAGTTCTCTGAGAATGCTATTTAATTTGGTTGCTCATTAGACTAGGTTTATTCTGACGATTAACTACATGTGTGCTTATAATTGTATTTATTTGTTTACTTGTTTTGTTTGTTTGTTTGTTTGTGAGCACTATTTGCTTGCATCTCCAGGGGTGGGGTTCCAATCCCACCTCTGGTGTGTGTATGCATGGAATTTGCAAGGTCTCCCTGAGTTTTGATGGGATTTCTCCAAGTACTCTGGTTTCCTCCTACAGTCTAAAAAATGCATTGCAAGTTGATTAGTGTTTCTTAATTGCCCAAAGTGTGTAATTGGGAATGTGAGTGTGCACTTTATATGCTTGTGCCTGTAATGGGTTGGCACCCCATCAAAGCTATCCCCAGCCTTATGCTCCATGGGGTAGCATGACCAACAACCACAAAACCACTTCACTATTAGTCCTATGACTGATATCTCCAGTTAAATGTGCCAATTAGAGAAATCAAACTCAAATTAAATTAGGCTTCTGTGTACTT
This sequence comes from Clarias macrocephalus, assembly GCA_011419295.1. Taxonomy (NCBI): domain Eukaryota; kingdom Metazoa; phylum Chordata; class Actinopteri; order Siluriformes; family Clariidae; genus Clarias; species Clarias macrocephalus. The sequence continues at coordinate 17,640 of JAAGKR010004427.1, read as the reverse complement.
ATTCAACAGTTGGTTAATATAATATCAATGCCTTACAGCACAAAAAAATGGATGGAGTAACCATCTTGAATAGTGTTTAGTCAATTGCTTCAAAACAATGTTTAGGATTAACAGAACTGTGTCAGTTCTGAATCAGAAACAGATTTTTGCCAGAATTGAAGATACACTGATGCATTTCACCTACTGCATTTTTTAGGCCATAAAACAAAACTCATGTGAGGAATTCATTGTTACTTTAGTTAATACTGTATATCCTGTATACAGTGTGGGGCTACCCTCAGCAGCCAGCCAGAGGCTTCCATGTGATGTGAACTGCAACCAGAAGTGGTTGGAAGAGTTAGGTATGGTCACAGACACATAATGTATAAGGTGAATTTTTATTCAGAGTGCAATCAGGGACTTTGGCAGGACTGACTATGACAGCATAACTAAAAAGAAAAGCCAGACATGAAAAGTGAAACACAGACATGAGAACTCCTGAAAAGTTGAGCAACCAGTCAGTCCGCCGTCAACAAACCTGCTTGATAATAATTGGCTTTACTTTACCACATTTGTATACAGTAATTATTTATAATTCCAATAATCTGTCTCAACAAGGAAAAAACAATTTCACTTTTAACGTTTCATCCTTGTGTCATCTCAGGCAAGGTTTCCTTATATACCACTATCTCCACTGGCTTGTAAACCTGTGTCCATTCTGTAAAGCTGCTTCTGTGGTAATGGTTGTTCAAAGTGGTATAGAATTGCAACTGAATTGAATTGATTCTCATTTGCAGCACTGAATGATTTAATCAGGCTCTCCAGTTATGCCTGTTCGGGGTCCCTTCTCATTTACACACATATCAATGTAACGTGTGAAACATGGTGAGGATTTTTAAACGCAATCCTTCATTACATAATGTTGTTATTTCTGTCCAGCTCAAATAAACATAAAATAGTGACCTTTATGAATTATCATCCCAAGGGCTGCTTTCAGTCACGGAAGAAATTTCAAGAGTCTCAAGAGACCTGCAGATGAACCTCCTGTACACAAACACATGCTAAGTAGGAAGAGGGAAAGCAGCTACAGATGCTAAAGACTGACCCGGGTCTGAGCAGGCTCGGTGGACATTTCCCAGTTTAGGGGTTATCTCAAGTAACTCGAGGCATGTGAAGCTGGATATTGTGGAAAAACTGGAAAGATTCAGTTCAGTCTGAATCCAAAAATGTTACATTTCTAAGTACTGTAAGCTAATACTATAGCTACTGCATAACCAGGGCAGCACTCCCAGTACTATTTGACTGGTAAATGACTTAATGGAAGCCAAGCAGTGACTTTCCCTGGCCCGTTTCTGGCACAGGCCTAACTAAGCTTATCTTTCTAATCCCTTATTACCATAGCTCAGCTCTCGGCATGTGAGCTTTAAGAATTGTACATACATGGGCTGCCAAGAGTCTGAATTAAGATGAAATAAACAAGCAAACAGGCTGTCATTTAAAACAAGATTGGATTCAGGAAGTGCAGCACCGAGACCACCTGCTGTGTTGTATACAAATGATTGGAAGTGTATGCACTATACAAGCACATCTTGACAGTAAAGAGCTGTTTGTTTGTTACATCTGTAGAGCTAAAAGGGTAATTAACTAATTCACACTCATAAAATTATGCCGTATTTAAATAAGTTAAATAATACGAATCATGCTGTATACTGCATAATCTGACTTGACATTAAGTAAACAGCACATCTTCTCTCTTTCAGCGAAGGATAAGATCTACAGTACATAGACTGAGCTGATGTCTGCCATGAGCTCTATGTTGCGCCTACAAATCTTTTTAAGGACTTGCAAGATAAACCCTTGACTTGTGACTCAGACGATCACATTACTATAGTCCATGTGTCCGCTTGGTGCTTGAAGAGGAAACACAATCCTTGTAAAGGAACACTGATATGCTCGTTCCACTTCCTGTTGGCTTGGCAGACGCTAGTTAAACAGTCCTAAAATAATCTCTCTGACCAGTTACTGCAGTTGTTACCTGAGCATTTCGAAACACATACTATAGCAAATATAAAGTAATCCCCAAGATCCTAACTTGCCAAAACGCTTAAGTGATTCAGCCCATCAACCATTTTTTAATATTATACAGAGATAACCCGAGTAAATACAAAATGCAGTTTTTAAATGAAGATTTCATTTACTAAGGGAAAAAAAACTGTCCATACCTGCCTGGACTGGTTGGTGTGTGTGTTTGTGAGTGTAAATTCTAATAAAGACCATTGAATTTTAAGTAGACTTTATGGCTTAGTGGTTAGCACAGTTGTCTTGCACCTCCAGGGTCCGGGTTTGATTCCCACCCTGGGTTTCTGTGCGTGAAGCTCGCATGTTCTCTGCGTGCTTGGTGGGTTTCCTCTGGGTACTCCAGTTTCCTCCCTTGTCCAAAGACATGCAGATTCAGCTACTTACTGTAGCGTTCCCAAATTGCATGTGTGAATGTTGACCGTGGTCATAAAAATGGGAATAAATACAATGGTCACCACTGGCCTCTACGGTCCCTAGATGGACTAAAGAGGTTCCTGAATGGATAGATGGATGGCCTACTTTATATGGCCACTGATAGGTGGAGTAAATAATTAATTATCTACATTACAATGGAACCTGGAAATGGTGGAGATAGATTAGGCAGCGTTGCATCCTTAAGGTTGATGTGCTGGAAGTAGAAGGAAAGTGCACCATAAGGATTTGAGTGACTTTGACATGGGTTTGTGTACTGTGGCTGCAACATATGCCCAAATCATCACGCCTTGACCGCTGCGCTTGACAGTAGGTAGTGGGTGTTTTTGCTGAAATGCTGTTTGGTTTTTTGCCAAACATGATGCTTTAAGGCCAACCCACTCCACACTGGTTTCATTTGTCCCTAGGACATTGTTCCAGAAGCCTTGTGGTTTGTTCAGATGCGAACCTCAGTCGTGCTTCTATGTTCTTTTTAGACAGGAGAGGTTTTCTCCTGGCAATAATATAACATATTTTTTTCTCATTGTAGAACTATGAACTCCACATTGTTTGGAAATGGTTTTATAAACCTTTCCAGATTTACACACAGCAACAATTGCTTCTCTATCCCTTTTGCTTATATATTTCCCTCTTGGCAGTGTATTAACACACACATCTGAATGCTCCAGACCTGCAAACTGCCCAAACTTCTGCTTTTAAAGACGTTTGCACACCTGCTGATGATCAATTAATCAAGGGCTGATGAGTAACAGCACCTGGCTGCAACTTACCCTCTTAAATTCTTTGGAAGTAGTAACGGGGTAGTTAGGGTTTTTTTTTCTTTTTCTTTTTGGCTTCATTTTTTAAGCAAACAATGGCACGGTGAAAAAAAGGCAGACATTGTTGTTTGTCTGAGGCTGTATTTGTGTAATGCTGAGACCCGCTAGGATCAGATGATTTTTATTATGTTTTTACACAAAGAACATAGTATTTAAAGAAAGGGAACTAACTTTTGAACATGATCATATATAGAAATTATATTATAATGATTCCCAAGGAACATTTTGTAGCTGTTAATTCTGTGCTCTGTTACCTCACACCTTAAGGGTTGGGGGCTCTAATTGTAGATTGTACATGCAACTGTAATTGTATTCGCCCCTTGCTCACCCCTATGACTTTCCATAAATTGGCCATAATGCATAATTAACTGTGGATGTGCTTGTGCGATTCTGTACTTTGGTAAGTAGGACGGATAAATAATAATAATAATAATAATAATAATAATAATAATAATGGTTATTGTTGCTTTAAAAATTCTAAGGGAAGTCTTGTAGCTGTTCCAGCACCTAGGGTTGGGGTTCCGATCTCTAAGATAATAGAGTTTGCATGTTCATCCCATGCTTGGTTGGTTTCCTCTGGGAGATCTGTTTTACTCCCACAGTCCCACCTTATGCCAGAAGTTGCCTTGGATAAGGATAAGTGTACTGTATGGATGTATGAATGGATAGTTTGTTGTACTGTAGTAGCACCAAAATGACACTGGACTACCCACATGTGACTGCACACCACATGACCACAAGCCCAAGCTCATGTCATGTTGTTCTTAGGCCTTATTAGCTCTTGTATACTTTTTATTTTACATTTCCTATACTATGGATAAAGCTGGACCTGCACTTGCATCTGCTTTTTTCAAATATTTCCCAGTGCGTTCACAGACTTGCCTTCAGGTTGTGCGTAGATGGTCTTTAAGATGCAGGACGTAAGAGGCCTTTAGGTCACCTTCAAGCCAAACCAGAGTACCTGACGGAAACCCACCAAGCACGGAGAGAACATACAAATTTCCCACATTAAGACTAGAGGCAAAGTTAAATCCTGCAACCCAGGAGGTCCAAGACAACATAAGCTAACCACTAAAATGTAGACTAGCTAGCATAGTAAAATACCATATTGTTATTGTAAATAATTCTATTGTATTTCTCAGGAAGTGTATTTAATTTGTTTTAAATACGCTGTACATGTATGTAGTAGTAAACTCCATCAAAGGTTAGTAGCAGTCAAACATTTGGACACATCTTCTTAATTATGGCATTTTTTTTTGGTTATTTTTGATATTCTAGAACAATATTGGAGAAAACTATGAAATAACACATATGAAATTATGTATTGTAATTAAGAAAGGTTAGAGCCGCCATTGAAGTCTCTGGTGGAGGAATCTGGGAGAACATCATCTGAGAACATCATCTGAAGAAACTCATTTAGAATGAAATATGGGAAATGATCGTGCTGCTGGTATGTACTTCAAACAGTTCCTGAGCATTTTTGCAGTGTTTAGACTATATTATACTGCTGAAAGGGCTCAATGCCATAAAGGAATATTGTTGCAATGAAGGGGTCTACTTCATCACATGCTCCCGCTACCAGCTACCCCACATACATTAATGTCGAAAAAAAAAAGGACAGGGGTCATTGTGTCTAGGCTAAAAATCTATTTATTTAGTCAAGCATTTTTGTAAATAAATTTGCCTTAGGTAAAGATATTATGGATGATATTATGCAGATATGCAGATATTATGGTGAACTGGTATGTTTAGATGCTGTCTTCCCCACTCTCATCAATCAATCAGGTTTGTTGACAGTAGAGTGACTGGTTGCTTTACTTCCCAGGGAGCCCTCAAGTCTGTGTTTGCTTCTGGCTCTTCCTTTCAGTCATGCTGTCATAAAGTAGTTAGTCTTGCCGGAGTCCCTGCTTGTTGAGCTACACATGGCACTATTGAGCTCCCAGTGACCCCAATCCTCTCTGCCCTCTTGACCTGTTTGACTCATTCCCGTGCTCTATTACTGGTTGAAATTCTCGTCGCATGGATGCCCCGTGTGGTCTGCTTGGGATGCGTGTGGTGACTGGGGACGGTTCCACTTTACTATGAAGACAGTCCTGGCCTCGGCTGATGCTGGCAGCTGTTCTCTGAGGACTTGAGGTTCTCTGAGCAGTTGCTCAATAGTTCAGGACTGGAGTTTCCTACAGTTTTGTACCTGAGCCTCCAATGACAAACTGGACTACATATTAATTGAAACACATCATCTGTTACATTGAACTTCTAGCCCCCTAACACACCGTATGACTGCAGATAAATCAGTGCTATCAGATATCACGCAAATTAGGATGGGTTTCCCTATGGAGTCTGGTTCCCCACAAGGTTTCTTTCTAATGCCATCCCAGGTAGTTTTTATTGTGTTAGTTTCTCACATTCCGTAGACATTTCCATACTTTTCTTTTAATTCTGTAAAGTTGCTTTGCGACAATGTCCATGTTATACAAATAAAATTGAATTGAATCGAATAGCATGTGCAATATTACTCGCCACTGTTGCTATGCACAATTTTACATCAGAATCTGGTTCTGCTGTTCTTATTGTTACTGTTGAATTCTACTTTTGTTTATTTGGATGCGCCGCTTCCGCTCCTGTTGTAAATCCAGGGTTAAATATGCAGGGCAGGAGGTCCTCCAGGACCAAGGTTGGGAATCAGTGAAGTAAAGTACGTGCCAAACTACATACTTTTCATGTGAGTGTACATTGCTATTGCACAAACTTCCTTATACACTGATGTAAGATTCAACTTTTGATAACAGCAAATATTTTCTTCAATAAAAACAATTTGAGCATTTCAAACTAAGATTTAAATGCACAATGACTTCATTCCTATAATGAACATAATTCTTTGTGTTGCATAACACAAGGTGGGATGTTTAAAAAGCCTGTCCAGTGTGCTTTATAATTACCATGTCCTGTCTAAAAGATTAGCTACTGTAAGTAATCAATCTGTTATGCTCTTGAATGCTGCAGGCTTGTTTAAGATGTCAGATATGTGCAATGTCACGCCTTGGCTTCTAGCCTGATCTAGATTTTTTTCTCTTGATTTCAATTTGTTATGATCTTCCAAAGACCATATATGACAGTATAACATGTTATTACATACATGGCAATAAGCCTATAGGTTTTGAACCTTTATATGGAATACAATCATGTCTACATAGGTCAAGTACAGTGTCGTATAGAGTGCAACTGATGATTTCTATAGAAACAGATGGTGTACAGTAGGTAAATGTATGCTAATACTGCCAAATGTATGCGCTCATCTCTCAGGACAAATTTTTGCTTAGATATTCAGCTCTCCATTTGCCTTTGTACAAACCAAAACAAGTGACATCAATTGTATTTTTTTTTTTCATAAAAAAGCATTTACTTGCATAGGCTAAACCGAACAAAAGTTATTGCTAGATTTAAAAAAGTATATTAAAATTAAAGCGCAATTTGAGGAGAAATCACAACCATTTGACACAACATGACGCTTGCAGAGACCAAAAGTGCTGTAGACAAAATTATTTAAAAAAAAAAAAATAAAATAAAAAAATGGAATTATTAGCATTGTCCAGTCATAAACCTAGGAACCTCAGTACCAGCTAGGAATTGTGGAGGACAACGATGTCCATTGTATTTATTCCCATTTTCCAACTATGACCAACACTCAATGGCAATCAGTCTAATCTGCATGTCTTTGGATTGTGGGAGGAAACCGGAGCAAGCATGAGGAGAACATGCAAACTCCATGCACACAGACCTCATGCAAGATTTGAACACGGACCTTGGAGGTGCAAGGCGACAGTGTTAACCACTATATCAGTATCACATTACCTACTTGTAATATCAATTACAAAACCTGACAAAAATGCAGAATAGATGAAGTATTAAATGTCAATTAAGTGAGGTGAAAAGAAAATGATTTAAAGTGAAAGAAAGAAAGAAAGAAAGAAAGAAATCTACTCTGTGTTCAGTTGATCATGGACACTCAGTGACTGTCATTTTCTCTCTCACTGATGCCACTGAAGTCAGTAGTTTGGATTCGTTCCTTGTTCACATCTAATACCTGTACTACTGAAGAAAAAACATTAAGCTTTAAACTATCCATTCATTTATCTATTATGTGTACGGCTTATCTTGTGTAGGATTACAGGGCACCAGGAGCCTATCCCAGGAGTCTATCCTGTCTGGGGTGCCAACCTATATTGCTGGGTGAAAGCACACAGACTTACACACTAAATACACTATAATCAATTTAAAACCATTAATTAGCCTACATTGCATGTCTTTGGACTCACTCACTTACTCAATCTCTTATCGTCTTCACCCGTTTATTATGTATACAGAGTCATGGGGGGGCTAACCTACACTGTAAAAAAAAAACGGTAAATTTTACGGTAAAAAACTGGCAGCTGTGTTTACCAGAATTTTACCGTAAAAAATACGGTAGTAACACTTATGTAGCAAGCATGGTAGTGTAGTGGTTAGCACGGTCGCCTTGCATCTCCAGGGTCTGGGTTTAATTCCTAACCAGGCTCAAAAATTAAAATCTGTAAAATATGCAGTATAATGAGTGCAATCCCGTATTTTTTACAGTAAACTTCTGGTAACCACAGCTGCCGTTCTTTTATTGTAAAATTTACAGTTTTTTTTTTTTACAGTGCAATAACGATGCTACCATGTTTTTTTACGGTAAAATTCTGGCAACCACAGCTGCCAGTTTTTTTACCGTTAAATTTACCGTTTTTTGTTTTTTTTTTTCCAGTGTAGGAGACTAGGAGACTAATGGCACAATCCTGTCTGTGGTCCCAAACTATTGCAGGGTGCAAGCACACAGACACAGACACTAAATCAATTTAAAACCATTCATCAGCCTGAATTGCATGTCTTTGGACTGTGGGAGAAAAATGGACTACACAAATTAAACTCATCAAGCATGGGAAGAACATGCAAACTCCACACACACACACACACACACACACACACACACACACACACACACACACACACACACACACACACACACACACACACACACACACACACACACACAGAAAGCGGTGTAATTTAAACCCCAACCATCGACTTTTTAAAATAAATTCTCCACACATTGTAACCTAAGATCATATTTTAAACGTGTAAATGATGCTGTAGCTGCGGAATCAATGCAAAACATTACTTTATAACACTGATACCACCAAGGCACCAAGTTTATCAAGTTGAATACCCTTTTTTCCCTCTCTAACTGGGATCACTTGCAAATGTATTTGTTTTTGTTTAGTGATGTATTTTCTACATTCTACAACAATACTGGGGATTTCAAAACGGTGTAATAACACATATGGAATTATGTTATGTAACAATGGAACAGTCAGCTGTTATTTTAAGACACAGAGGTCCTGGAGGTTCTGGAATAGTGCACGCAAGAACAGTATTGTCAAGTGCATTTGCAAAACCCATCGAGCACCATGATGAAACTGCCTCTCAAGATCTTCCCAGGAATGCAAGACCCAAACTTAGCTCTGCTGCAGAGGAGAAGTTCATTCATAAGTTCATTAGCCGTTATGAAGGCTTTACAGATCATGAGTAGCAGACACATCTCAACATTAACTGTTCAGTGGAGATTATTGCATATTTTGGACGCTTTCAGCATTGCTTTACAATGTGAAAAGATATTAGAATCAGGAACGACCATGGAGTTAGAAAGTGATCCCAAACTTTTGAGCTGTAGCGTATATACTGTACACCGATCTTAGACCTCCTTTAAAAGCATGGACACCATGAGACCTCTGAAGGTATGCTGTGGGATCTGGCATCAAAACGTTAGCAGCACAACCTGAGACTTATTTTTCCAACACGTCTGATTGACGCTCAATCATAATGCTTTAGTCATATACATCAAACAGTTCCCAGCCACACAGCAGTGTTTCAGTTCACATTATCCTGCTGAAAATGGTGTCGCCATAAAGGGCTGTACTTGGTCTGCAGCAATTTTTAGGTAGGTGATATTTATAAAACTAGCATTCTCATGAATCCCAGGGTGCCAGAACCAGAGGTTTCCCAGTAGAACATTGTCCTGAGCATCACATTCTCTGGCTACCAGCTATCCATATGATGTAATAAATAAATAAATAAATAAATAAACAAATAAATAAGATTTAGTGGACACGAGTCAGTATGGGTACTGCTGCTTGCCGAGCTGCAATGCACTGTGTGTCCTGATACATTTTCAGAGACAGCATTAATTTCTTTTAGAATTTTATTCTCTAGTAGCTCTTCTGTGGGATCATCCCAGTCACACTAGCTCTTTGCGTGTTCATAACCCTTTCGCTGGATTGTCCTCCCTTGGACTTGGCCTCAAATGAGAGGGGTATTCAAATGTTTACATTTGTGATTCCATATACTGAGGTCAATTAACAATCCAGCAATATTATACTGTACCATTCTCTAGTTAGCAAATGCATTTTTGCAGCGTGCAAACTAAAATATTTTGGGCGTAATGCAGTTATATACATGGTGAGCATTTAGTATTTCCCTGATTTCAAACCTATATTCTATCTATCATTACTAAAGCATTCTGGTAATTGGTCTTGCTATAACAATTCATGGTTTTATCTAGCATAGCTGTTAAAGATATGATTGCTCATGATCAGGAAAGGATTTTATCATTATTATTATTATTATTATTATTATTATTGTACTCCCCATCTTAGAGACATATCCGTCATTTCTGTGACAGTTTTAAGGGGTCGGGTTGCCAGCTCATTCACACACTACAGACAATCTGGGAACACCAATTAGCCTAATCTTCATGTCAGTACCCTGAGGAAACACACCAAGCAATGGGAAAACATGCAAACTCTACGCTGACAGACTCAAGGGCGGGGATCAAACCCTGACACTCGTGGTGCAAAGCGATAGTGCTAACCACTAAGCCACTGTGCCGCCTTTATTATTAATCTCAATCTGGATTTTTTTTGTTGTTGTTTATAACGAACAGTGTTTTCATTTCTCTATAAATTAAACATTAAACTATGCCTAGGTCCTGTAAAGCTCATCTTCTAAAACAACCCTGTATGATTTGGCATTGAAATTATGCCATGGCCTTTGGATAAAGTACACCACTGCAACACACCTAAATGTAAAACAAGTGGGACACCATGGGAAGTTTTTCGAAAAGCACACTGCAACATGGCTACATGAAGACTGCTTTGCATTTTTATACAAATCTCCCTTTGCAACTATGGTGCCTTCGGTGATCAACACTGCTCTATACAACATACAGTGGTTGTCAAAGGTATCGAGACAAAAGTGAAAATTTTGTATTTATTTTTTTTATAAGGACAATCAAGATAATAAAAATATGTATTTATTATTATTATTATTATTATTATTATTATTATTATTATTATTATTTTGCAAGTAGTACTTAGCACTATGACCTCACATCTCCAGAGTCAAAAGCTCAATTCCAGCCTGTGGAGTTTGCATTTTCTCCCTGTGATTGGTGGGTTTCCTCTGGGTGATCTGGATTCATTCCATGATCCAAAGACCTGTAGTGTAGGATAACTGGCATTTCCAAACTCCCTGTAGTGAGTGAGTGAGTGAGTGTGTGTGTGAGAAAGTAAGTGTTTGCTTGTGTACCCTGAAATAGATTAGAACTTATGTACCCCACCTACTGTAAGGATCAGGTCCAGGCCTTTCATGACCCTGAACAAGATAGAGAATGAGTGAGAGAGGTATTTTATGGAATCAAATTGCTATATGACTATCAATAGTTAGGAAATTGTATGGAATATTTTATTCTTCAAAACCAGCTGCGGGTGGACATAGAGTCAAAAAAGACATCTGCAGTACTCTGGTGTCTCTCGCTCAATCCATGTCTGCTTGATCGTTTCCTGAAGATCATGTACGGAAGATGGTTACTTGCTACTGCCTTCTTCACCATTGTTCAAAAGTTTTGTATTGTGTTTATGTCTGGAGATGATCCAGAAACTTTGTCACATAGGCAATTTTTTACTAGTTTTTTTTAGTTAATTACCTCAACTTTTCGTTCAGATAAAGAGACTCTATAATTCAGAGAGAACTATAATACATGCCATATGCTGTCTCAGTACTTTTGGAAACCAATATACTGTATATATGACAAGAAAACAGGAAACAAAATCCCTTGACGCATTTACCTGGGTGAGTGGTGGTTGAGCAACAAAGCAAATTATCGTGATTCAGTCATCATCCAGATTTCACAGATTACCCAATTCATTTCCTTTTTCATGGTAGTTCTTGAAGTATTACAGCAATTCACAGCTCTAGCTTAAATAAAACAATCCAATGCTAGCGACAATTATCTTATAGCAGGAGACTGTGCAATATATATTTCTTTGTGCACACTGTTTGGCTTCACTAGAACCTGGTAGGAAAATAAGCCCACCCAAGAAACAAAAGTTTCCAGCCAAATGTGGTGAGTTGACACATTGACAGATAAGCTGTTGCAAAGTTCATTGCTGGTCAAAATGCTTCACCTGTAAGCAGCCATTTATCACCTCATTTGGAATTTGCGCCAAAATGCCCCACATGAAGCCAACCATATCTAATGCTCATGGCATGTTCATTTTGGCCAGAAAATGAGCTGCTGTGCTCTATATCATTTCTGATATACAGTTTCTGGTTATGTTCTGGCTGCCAGATTTATGTCGTACCTATCGGTGGCCCGTAAGTGCAAAAAACACATCAACAAATAAAAAATGTGGCAGTAAATTAAATAAGAAAAAGTGCTCTCTAGGTGTCTACCTCAATATTATATTTTATTATAAGCCCTATTACAATACTGTCATTACTGCACTGGCTTGTAATCGGGTTTGTCATCTTTAGAAGTGTGCGCTCACTTACTCTTCTATGAGACGTTTTGTGGGCAGTGTTGTCCTGTAGTGATACTGGTTGAAATCATTCAACTTTAGCTTAAAGAAAATGAGCAAAACATAAATGTAATTAAATAAAGTGCCACAGAGATTAAACAACAGGTTTTTTTGTATATAACTATAAATGTAGGAATTATATATACATAATAATAAAAAAAACTGGAACTATAATGTTGTGGCATACAGTAAGTGAACACAAAGTCAGGGGTTATAAGTACTAAAGCTGTAGACTTGACAGCAAATTTACAGCGATTATCTTATGAGATTGTGAAGCTGGCTTGGAACTGGTGCAACTCACAGAGATTAGATTTCTGACAGGTCATTTATCATTTCATGATTGCCAGAAGCATTTAAACATTCTGTTAATATACACACTGAATAGTAATGGAGATGGATGGGTTTTGAGGGGTAAACTATCCTGTGCTCACCTCAAGCAACCACGCCCTTCCCGGCCCATTACAATACAATTATGGTCCCAAATTTGTGTAAGGTGATCTTTAAGGGGCTTCCTTCAGCGCCCTGCACCAGTTATCTCTGTCCTTGTATCATGATGATGTTTGTCTGAAATGGCTTTACAATGGCAATGGTATTGTAAATTGTACTCATCTTCATTTAAAGATCTCTAAATTCTGTACTGTTACAAACTGGAGCAAATCTGGTATTATTAAATGCTTACTATATGCAAGGGGTGTTCAAATCAAACCGGGACTTTTGATTGTGAAGAATAACAGAACACAGGTATGAGTTAAAAATTTCCTTTATTTCTCTGTATAATCCCCTGCTACACTAATGCACTTATCCCAGCATTCCACTATTGCTTTGATACCATCAGGGTAGAAAGTTTCCCCAGTTTGACCGGTATATACAGTGTAAGGCATTGTAACTAGTTTATGTACCTAAAAATTCGGAACGTTTACAAATGTTGCTATAACAATGCCATATAATGTGATAAATCATCAGAATACCATACAGGTACCATAAAGGTTTGTAGTTAAATATGTGTTACATGTTCAAAGGAGGTGGCACTGCGGCTTAGTGGTTAGCACTGTGGTCCAGCTTTGATTCCCGCCTCTGGTCTGTGTGCATGGAGTTTGCACGTTCTCCCTGTGCATGCTGGGTTTCCTCTGGGTCTGCCCAAAGTGTGTAAATGAGCATGTTTGTGTCCTGCGATGGATTGGCACCCTGTCCAGGGTATACCCCGCCTCATTCCCTACTGTAAATCCCCTGGGATAGGCTCCAGGCCCCATGCAACCCTGTGCACAGGATAAAGCCATAGAGACAGTGAGTAAGTGACTGAGTGAGTGAGTGAGATGATGTTTAAAGGGATTTCTAGCCAGAGCTCTAACATTAGTTAATGGGGCCATAAAGTTGTAATAAGGTCATCCAACTAAAACAAAACATCTGGACAACACTATTTTTTATGAGTTAGATTGACAAAAACATAGAATGAATGACTTTGTAGAATGAGTGGGAGAACGTAGTGCTATGAGGGGGCGCTTCAATATGGCGCCACTTGGAATGCTATCAAGTATGGAAGCCCCAACGCAGGACTCGGAGTGGGCGTTGGGCCGTGGATTGTTTATTTCGGTGGGGAACGATCGGCTTGCGTGAACACCACGCAACGCTATGAAGGAAAGGAGGGCACGCTTATGTCGGCGCGTGCCACCGTGCCTCTGGTCACAAAGAACAAGTATATTCTGTGTTTATTTATTACTGTTATTGTTCTTGTTTTTTCACCGCTCTTTTCAGTTCTTTCTTCTCTATATATCTCCACTCCTATCCTTTCCTCCTCCTTCACTTTTCTCTTTTCTTTCTCTTTTCCTTTCTATCTTTTCACTTTTCTGTTTTCACTTCTCTCTTTTCACTTTTCTCTTTTTCACTTTTCTCTTTTTCACTTCTCTCTTTTCACTTTTCTGCTTTCACTTCTCTTTCACTTCTCTCTTTTCACTTTTCTGCTTTCACTTCTCTTTCACTTCTCTCTTTTCACTTTTCTGCTTTCACTTCTCTTTCACTTCTCTCCTTTCACTTCTCTCTTTTCCCTATACCAGAGCCACGTTCTCGTACCTGGTGCTATCTAATGTTCGCACAGGTGTAGCTCGTTCCCTGTGATTGCCAGTGCCGCGGGGTTGCCTAGCAACCGCCCGTCGCATGTGCGGCCGCTTTACACGTAGAATGAATTACCTCAAAACATCAAGCACTCAATGCAGCAGCAAGCGCCCAATGTTCTCGCCACTGAGACCTGAGTTTAAGCCTTGCTCAGGCCATCGTCTTAGATTCAGGTAGGTGAGAAAAAAAAACCTTACTATCCTGTTACCAACAGGATAAGCATTCCACAATGCATTACAGTTGGGAGAGAAAAAAAGGGTGTAATTAAATATAGTTTTGAAGCTGTTCTTGCATTGCAGTCATTTGTTCAATGTTATCTTACCATAATGTAATCAATGTTGGTCCAGCATGTTTTTCAAAGTAATTTGAATTTTCATAAAACACCAGCAGCATCCCAACATGGACAACACTGACAAATTAACATGACCACAAAATCTTGACAACCAAAAACTTCCTGCTGGGTTCTTATTAAATGATGCCAACTGTTTGCTTTAATGCAGTGCGTCTGCAGGCCCACACAAGCAAAGAAGTATGTACAATACATGAATGCATGTCAACAAACACCCACGGTCAGAATAAAATCAAACAGATAATCTGAGATTAACAGCGAGAAATTTCTCTCCAAAACTGACACGCCCTTTCCCATGTTGTTTTTTTTTTTCCATCACCCTCTGCATTGCATGTACTGTATAATATACTGTCATTCCTGAGAGCACTTTGGATTGAACACTAGCAATGTTGTCGAAGTCTGAGGATTTTCCCAGATCTTTTCATTCTTTGTCATGTTCTCAGGGATTTGACTCATAAAAACAAAAACATCTTGTTTGAGATAACAAACTTTTGCAATGTTAGATTTCAGCATTTTTTCAAAAGCAATACATGTTCAGATCAAGCCAGATTTCATCAAAATTCATGGGAATTATAAGTTTGGGCTCACCAGAACATCTTTGGCATTTGTTGGCAAGTGCACATATAATGAGTACCTTATCTCAGGAGAGTTTTTCTTGTTCCTCCAGTGTTTACAAAAATGCAAACAGGTTTACTGGGAACGGATGAATGGGTAGATGTGACGGGGCGTGTTAAAGTTTTTAACATTCAGGTGAACAGTGAACAGAGTGAATAGAGTCTTAACAAGGCCAATAGAATGAAAGATTGTTTTTGTTATGTATTTAAGGAGTGGAACTTAATCCTGTTTCATCATATTTATTTGACTTGATGACGTGTTGAAGAAAAACTGTTTAAAACATACAGTAGTAGTCCCTTGCTTTCACATGCATATGTTAAGTCCATTACATCTAACCCTGGTGAAGTGTTTAAGGCAACAGTGGAGCATCATGTGCTGTTTTATCTCATTTAAATGTAAGGTATTTTTAGGCAAAACTCTAGGTGGTATTGTCAAATATCTTAAACTTGCAGATTGTTTTTAAAAAAAAATTTTTTTAAAGGATGGCCAGACAATAATTATGCAACTGTTTATACATATCTGTCAAAATGCTAGCACACAGCAGACATAAGTTTCAAAATCAAAGCACTATCAGTCATAGCTAATCAACATGTTCTAATATGCAATAGTGTACAGGAGACGTTTTCCTGGATTTCAAGTAAATGAAGTTATAAGAAAAGCTCTGACTCATAACCTCACCTTTTTCAGTAACTTCAATCCTTCAACGCGTATCAATACAAGGCCAACAATACCTCTTACTTTATTACATTCAGGAGCCCATGTGGCCATTTGTTTTAGCCCTTGTTGAGGATTTACACAGCAGACTCTCTAAATGAAATTTACAATCTGCCAGTGCTTTTAACATGTCTGGGTATGTGCTGTGGTATGCAAAGTTTGCTGACCACCCTGGTGCCCACGTCACTGAGCTTGACACGATTGAGAGATGTACAGTATGTGCGTGTAAGTGGTTATAAAAATATATTGGAATGTCAGGGCATGCCAAAGTTCAGTTTCGGAAGCAGCAAAAACCTAAGGCAAGGCCAGATGCTAAGGAACAATTACAGTATAATAGCTTCATAACTGTCAAGAAACTGATTTAATAGCACGTTCCTTTGATCTCAGGCACTGTACAATGCCACATGTCTAACTTCTCCTCCTCCTGAAAATGACAATGTTTTATTCTCTCAATTCCATCACAGCTGGAGAATGCATGGATAAATTCACTGATAAAGCTTCCTTCTCCTTTTTATCTAATGAGAGAGGCACCTTTTTTTACATTTACTGTACATTTTCTATGTATTGCATTTAGCAAATGCCCTTATCCAAAGCAGCTTTCAGAAGTACTTCAAGTTTTTAGTCATTGTTTAAAGCCTGCCAATGACATAACTATCTGGATATCTATAGGAAGTTCCTTCCATCAC
The DNA here is from genome assembly GCA_011419295.1 of Clarias macrocephalus. Taxonomy (NCBI): domain Eukaryota; kingdom Metazoa; phylum Chordata; class Actinopteri; order Siluriformes; family Clariidae; genus Clarias; species Clarias macrocephalus. Next base: position 926 of record JAAGKR010004427.1, on the reverse strand, counting down.
CTAGGTATCAGAACAGAGTCGAGCTTTGATGCTTACCTTCTTTATAGATGATGGGACCATTCAAGTAGTGCTAGAGAATTGGATCGAGCATGCTGCAGTGCCGAGGTATGATAAGTAGTATGATGTAAGTGGGTGCCGTTCTGATTTTAGCTTTGCAGGCAAGCATGTGTGTTTAAATCCGATTCAGGTGGCAAAAGGAAGCCAGTGGCGAAAAAAACATTAGCGATGTGGTGGTGTGAAAGAACTTAGGAAAATTGAAAACGGGTTATGCAGCTGCATTCTGGATCAGTTGCAGAATTCAAATGGTGCTGAAGCAGACATGTCAGGAGTGAGTTGTGAGTTATTACTTGTGATTAAAGGTAATATCAGAGAGCTTTTTAAATTGCATTCCCTTATGAAAAAAATACATGGTAATATATTGTAAAATATATTGTCGGTGTGTTCTGATTAATGCCTATATAAGTCCATTTTTATACATCTGATCATCATACCCATGTGCTGGCCCTAAAGCACTGGTACAGAGCTGATAGCATACAACTGTATAGAATTGTATGCCATTGCATTACAATTTACTTTCACTGGAACTAAAGGCCCCATACAGACATAATTTGCCAAAGACCTCATCCCCACTGGACATCTTTGAGATGAACTAGAACGCTGACTGCACCCCAGCCACCCCCCCCCCCCCTAACATCAGTGCGTGATCTCACAAATCACCAAAGTCAAAGATGCAAATCAGCTTGAGCATTCAGCATAGTATTACATTTTCCAATATGATAGTGATGTGTAAAATGACTGAAAAGAGCTGCTAAATCATTTTACAGCTTAATTTTTCCAAGTAATATATCGATTTAAAGATCCATTACCGTGGAAGGAGCTCGATTTTCCTTCCACTGAATTTTAATCCCATGGAACATTGAACATTA
>JAAGKR010004426.1:2500-60000 GCA_011419295.1 Clarias macrocephalus | reverse complement strand
GTATATACACAAAAGGCCAGAATGAGAGATAAATAAATAAATAAACTGTACTAAAAGTTACAGACAGATATGATTCTTGGACATGTCCTAATACAGAGTGTTGAGTTGGAGGTTGTGTGTGTGTGTGTGTGTTTGGACAGCGACCCTGGCGGAGCTCTAATTACTCGGAGGAAGAGCAGTGTGAGGTTTCGGAGCCTGGAGCTCGCAGGCTGCAGCGTGCAGGACAGACGAGGACCGGCCGAGTGGAAAACAATACTGGCACCAGCGCTGCCGAGTGATGAATTGGGCCACCTTTCTAGGGCACAGGACGCTTCTGGCACTACTTGGCAAGCAGAACTGCTAGGGGACTAGGAGACGGGAGAGACGGGGGAGACGGGGACGAGGATGGGGGGATGATTTATGCACTCTCGACTGGAGAACTGTCGGGCAATTAAACTTTCATAGGATTTAGTAAATTAACTTGGAAAACTTGGAAATCGTAGTCAATTACAGTGAGTGTACAGTATATTAAAAAGTTTTAACAAGCCTCTGGGCTTTTTTTTTTTTTTACAAGATAACAAGAGTCCTGGGAGAGAGAGAGAGAGAGAGAGAGAGAGACACGTGCTCCCAATTCCAAGCTCATGAGCTCCAGCACAGGCTCTCCACTGTCTAAAATAAGGAATTATCCGTTTAAAAAAAGAAGGAGAAAGGAAGTGTTTCTGAGAAGAAAGTGTAACAGTTTTAAAATAGCTAACACCCGACTCCATCAGCAATAAAAATGCAAATACACGGTAACTGAAATGTGACTTTTAAATGTCCAGCAGGAGTGTGTCGATATTAAAATTCCTACTTCAGGATAAGCTGGAAACATTTTATGGCGGTTTACGATATTAGCGCAGGATTGTAGCAAATCTGTAGCATGATGCATTCATCGCAGTTCCTTGTTAGCATCTCAGTAACACTCTATTCATGCTAGCATACAGTACAATCAATCAACAAATGAGCTGTTTATTTGTGTGTCTCTGTAGAACGCTGAAGTGAGACATCTGACTGATGTAATTTTTTTAATTGAAAGCATTCAAAAAAACATGGGAGCCTTGAGGAAAGCATGTTCTTAATAAGCTAGCAAGCTAACATTAAGGATGGTGAGTTTATAATGTGTTTAACGTCTTTAAACAGTGATCAGTGTGAGAGATGTAACAAGGTTATGAGCCAATGTTGTTTTTTTTTTGCAGCCAATTTAACATCAAGTCACACGCTAAACCCTGAACTTTTCATTCATTCATCTTCTATACCGCTAATCCTACACAGGGCCGTGGGAGTCCTGGAGCCTATCCCAGGAAACTTCAGGCATGGACAGCAGAGCAGGCACGCACACATCACACACTCATTCACACGCTACAGGCAATTTAGGAACGGTGATTAGTCTAATCTGCATGTCTTGAACTGTGGGAGGAAACCGGAGTACCCGGAGGAAACCCACCAAACACGGGGAGAATATGCAAACTTCACTCCTGACTTTCCGTGTAGGAATTCCAAGTTAAGGCCAGAAATTTCATGTTTTTCAAGTTTTATTTTCAAAATTTCAATTTCCAGGTTTGCAATGTAAAGATGTAATTTTTGCCAACCTGCAACATGACATGAAAAGTAAAAAGCGACACTTTTCAGGATAAAGAACAGTATAGAGAATATAAAAAACCATTGCATGCATTGATAGCACAGTCAATTGATTTTTGCTACCCTATCGAAAAATGATAAATGCTAACAGGGTATATGTATTATAACAATAAGTGGGCCATGTTTTCTAAAACTTTATTATAGGATATTTAGTGGAGAAATTAGGGGTAGCATATTCAGATAGAAAATCAATTCGACTACGTATCGTGATTCTTTCGTGCGGCAATTTTGTATTGGAACACTGTAAAATACATTTTATTTATTTACAGTGGAACCTTGGATTACGGGCATAATTCATTACAGAAGTGGGCTCGTATTCCAAACACTCGTAAACCAAATCAAATTTTCCCATAAGAAATAATGAAAACTCAAATTATTTGTTCCACCGCCAAAAAAAAAAACATAAAAATAATTAATACAATATATAAAGTAAAAATACAGCAAATTAACCTTGTAAATAATAACCTACACTTTACCTTTAAAAAAAGTAAAAATAAATTCTGACAGATAAGTGTTTCCATTAGTGCACGCAGGCACCGTGTATTTGTGTGTGTGCGTGTGTGTGTGTGTGTGTTAGCCCCTTCCCTTGCCTCATCTTACAGAGTAAAACTCCTCCTCCGTCCCCCCGACCTTGCTTTTTACGTTTCACAACAAACACACACACAACGGAAACCCTGTTTTAACGGGAAAAAAAAGAAATCTCTCTAATGACACTTGCGTGAGCACATACTAACGGAATCACTGCTGTAAAGTAAAAAACAAACAAACAAATGAACCAGCACTTTACCTTTGAAAAGAATTGCGACAGAGAAGAGTTTTCTGTGTAAAGCAGAGAGTGTGTGTCTGTATGTGTGTGTGAAGCCGGGCAAGTGGGTGTAAAGGCAAGAGAGTGTGTGTGTGTGTGTCGCTGTGTGTGTGTATCGGTGTCAAATTATGCACGCGCACACACATAGGAGACATGCTGAAACAGAGAGGGAGATGTTGATTATACCAGTAAGAGACCAGCACTAAGACCCAGCAGGGGAGACGATTACCCACAATTCCGCAGCGTAAGAGGGAGAAAAATCATTGGCTCAGTTGTGATCACGTGACGCTTGGTGTCAAAACAAGAGCGCATGCGTGATACATGATACTCGGCACTCGTAAACCAAGACTTGCTCGTTTTTCAAGTCAAAATTAATTAAAAATCTTTGCTCGTCGCTCGCAAACCGCGTTACTCGCAATCCAAGGTTCCACTCTATTTTTACATTTGAGGTCGTAATGTGTTGCAGTTCCTCTATAATCTTACAGGTGGCGAGTTGGCACCTAGTCACACTCTGGTAGCACAGCATCCTGTGTGGTAGGAGCGAATTATTTGCTAAGTTTGTTTAGAATTGTAACAAAATCTGAAAAAAAAAAAAATAAATAAAATTGGGAAATTTATAAAACCGTGATACTTAGAGATCGCAATACAAATGAAATCAGGACCTAGGTATTGTGATAATATCGTATCGGGTGGCCCCTGGGGATTTCCGTCCCTACTCCCAATACATAATCAACCAAATGGATAAAACAATCCCCAAGCTTGTCAGGAACCATTAAGTATCAAAAAATGATAGGTAGCATGGATTGGCAGAACACCAGGTCATGTCAGATTCCTCAGATCATTTCTTCTCTCTCACATCATGAGCTTCTCCATCTGTGTCGTTTCCTGACCCAGAGATTAATCTCAAACTTTAAACAAATGAATCGCTGTTGATTATACACCCACATGAAAATGCGCAGTGTAATGTAGCTCTGATGACAATTTAGTTAAATAAATAAATAAATAAATAAATGCAAACAGAATGTTTAATTTATGCTTTGATGTTTTTCCCGTCCTGTCCGTTCTCCTCGTGTGAGGTGTGAGTGCTGTTCTCAGGCCAGTGAACCAGATTGAACACACAGATGGAAGAACAGACGGCCGGGACAGAGGCGCCATGCTGCTGGGAGAGAACCAGGACGGGGATGAGGATGAAGACAGAGTGGAGGTGGAGAGCAGAAAGCATGGAGGAGAAGCGGAGAGAAGAAGAAAAGAAGAAGCCAAAAACTCCAAAGTCACCTTTGTGTTATGAATGAACAACTTATTGTGACGTGATTTTTAAGTGCTACTCTCAGGTCATTTGGTAAAAGCAGCAAAGGAAGAGTGAAGGTTGTTTTTAAACTTATCCGAATGCAAACACTTTTAAATCTCAAGGTTGAACTTTTTTATGGGCGTTTCTGTACATTTCAGTTCACTACTGACAAGGTGTTTTTTAAACCAGAAACTGCTTCGCAAAAAGTGTCGGTGCTGGTTGTGTAATCGTAACAAGCAGCGGAAGATTCATGAGAAACAATTAGAGAAAATGTACAAATCTTTAGCACATTACTGTATTACTGTAACACGATGGCGTAGTGGTTAGCATTAGGGATTCGATTTCTGCCTCGGGTCTTTGTGCTTGGCTTTCCTTTGGCCACTCCAGTTTACTCCCAAAGGCATGGATGAGGATTAGGCTAATTAGCGTTCCCAAACTGCCCCCCTAGTGTGTGAGTGAGTGTGTGCTTGTGAGCCCTGCGATAGATAGGCATCCTGTCCAGGTTGTACCCTGCCTTGTTGCGCTGAGTCAGGTTTCACACGTCCTGCGTCCCTGATGACCAGAATAAGTGGTAAAAGGCAAAAACAAATATTATAAAATACAAGATTTAAAAAAAGATATTTTTCAATCAAAAGCTGCAGAAAACATGTGACATTTAATTCAGCGGATTTGTTCCGTGTTAGTACTTTGTAACAACCACAACGTTACATTTTCTGTAGGAATGTTAAGGATCCATCCGATTTAATCAATACATTTTTTCCCGTTCAGCATTTAACCCATGAAAAACGTATCGACCGATAATGAAATTATTGTTTTGCATGATATTTCTCTGTAGCTCATATATTATCTTGTATTCCAGAAGAGGGCAGGCCTGCAGTTCAGGTAGTATTTTTTTTATTATTATTATCCTGTTTGTTTAAACTATTTGAGCTTCGTTGATCTGTCTAACAGAACTAATTTGTAGGGATCGTGCTGGACAAGCTGTCTAATTAAAACATACATCGAGAAAAAAATGTGTGTCTTATTAGCTTTAAAGCGTAATTATAAATTAATTAAATGATTGTTAATGTGTTTAGAGCAAAAATGTTTGACATTTACAAACCCTAGTTTTCCACCATGCTCATTTTTTAAAGAACTTTTATTAGGAGCTTTTCATTTTCTCTTAAACAAGACAAGTGAGAACAGGAACTAATTAATTTTTTCCCCGCAGTGAATATAAATGTAGAAAAAGGAGGAAGTGTTGTTCTGTATTAAATGAACAAAAAATAGTTAATAATTGTTGGTTTGTGATGATCTAGAATGTTTTTTTTTTTTTCTTTTTTAACATGACTTACAGTAATTCAGTTACACAATACAGCTAGGTTTTTAAACTGTTCATGATGAGAGTGTAAATCTGTTTTCATAGTATTAAAGAATATAGTAAAAGAAGTGGAAAAGTGGCTTCATTCACTTCATACACTGACAAACATCCCAAATCCTGATCTCAGCATTATTCTCAGCATGACCTCACCATGGAATCGATATGGACTGAAGTGGCACTGGATACACAGTTACACCAGGCAGTGTATCATCAGCTTTGAGACTGAACTCTGCTCTACACACTACCATCATCTCAACAACAACTCGCCATGTTGCGGAAACCCTATCATCCGGCGTGATGATTTAATCATCTGTCTTCTAGCCAAAGGGTTTCCAGCACCAGCACACAGCAGCACTAACCGTGACTTCATTCTTATTCGGTGCACGACAGGGCACGGTTTATTCCAGGTCAGGGGCTCAAGGTAGACGTACTGTATGATACTATGAACTGTGATTAGCATTCAGGAGGTTTTTCCCCAGAACTGGAGAAAAGACAAAGCAATAAGGGTTCACGGACGCTTCGAGAATTTAAACACTACACATATAAAAATGTTTAAGAGGTAGAAGAGCGTCACCGATTCGGATACATTATGAGTTTGTTAAGAGTATGAGTCTTCATAAAGTTGAACTATCGTAATTCAGGAACCGTGCATATCGTCAAATTATTTATCAAAATACTGATGTTATATTGTCGTATCATTGTGGCCTTCTATACTTTTTTGTCAAGCACAAACAATTTCTTTGCCCCCCCCCAAAAAAAACCAGAATGGAAGTCGCAGAAACATAGACATGTGCAAGTGTGTATTCTTCTTCTTCTAACTTCTAACTTGTAACACACACACGTGCGCGCACACACACAAGCATCGCTACAGATGGCTTTGTCTTTAAGTCTTTACCAAATGTGTGTCCACAGTGCAGCAGTATGGCAGGACGCCTGTTCTGTGTGTGTGCATGTCTCTGCTCCAGCAACCCGCACCACTGAGGTCCATCTGCCGTCCTGCACGCTGGCCAAAACTCTAGTCCAGGTGAAGCTGAGAAATCCTGCCAGACTCTCATCTCTCGGCCATCAGAACCCGTGTCTTTAAATCCCTGCTGTAAAGACGAGCGAGACTCGAGCTGTGCTTCTGAGAAACATCTTACAAACACGATCACGCAAAGCCTGCCAGGAGCTCAGAGCATAAAAAAAAAAAAAGAAAAAAATCCTGGTACAGAAAGCACACAGTGTGTTATCTCAGAAAGCATTACGGAGGAAAATGTAGGAATCAAAGAGACACGGCAGAGCTAACGCTGCAAAACACTAACACTTCAAGCAGAGAGAGAGAGAGAGCGAGAGAAAGAGAGAGAGAGAGATACAGTGGTACCGCAGCATATGAACGGCACAGCTTAAGAATTTTCACCTTAAGAACCAAAATTGTGAAAGATATCTGCCCCGGCATGTGAAGCATTTTTTGGCATAAGAAGCGACGGAGCTGGTAACAAAACTTCCTGAAATCGAGTTTACGAAGCTAGTTTTGTGGGTGTTTTGGGTAAAATTTAGTCAAGCTGTAGCACCGCGGGTCCTGAGAATGTTATCAAGGAGGGCAGCAAGAAGAAAACGGAGCCGCTTTTAAAGCAGCCAGTGCCGAGAGGAATCATAAATTAATGTTAAGTGAGGTTTAATGTATTTCATATTTAACTTCATTAACATGTTTTTTCTAAATGTTTTGATTGTTTTTATATGCAAAAATATGATTATAGTGTTAAAAATGGGTAATATTGGTAATATTTTTGGGTGGCTGGAACGGATTATCTGCATTTACATTATTTCCTGTGGGACAAAGCGTCTCACAATACAAAATTTCACCTTAAGAACTCGCCTCCGGGACGGATTAAATTCGTCTGCCGAGGTACCTCTTTGACTAATGCTAGTTTGCTAACTTCCTAGCAAAAAACTACACTAACCTGATGTTGTCACTTCATCAGCTGGCAACAGTTTCATTTTGCACAACAAAAATAAACCTGCACTAATATAAAAAAAGAGAACATCATGCTAGACTAATTAGTTAGCTAGAATTAACTTACACTAAAGAAACGGATGAGCAACTGGTTTTGGAGCTCGCATTTGTTTTCTGAAGGAATATTAGCTTTTCAATATGTGAAAAAATATTCCCTCATTTTTTTTTTCTTCTTAAATTCTTGCTGAGGGAAAAGAAAATCTTTCAGTTACTAAAAATAATCAAATCTTTTCTGTGAGAATCATCAGCTAAAATTATGTAAAAATGCTTCAAAGGGAATCAGCAACTGATGCTAAACGTTAGCAACAGAACTGAGATGCACTGAAGATCTACTTCATCATAAGCAGACCATAGCCCCGCCCCCTTGTTTCCTATTGGCTGAGAACAAGGTTTATAAAGGTCAGTTGAGGACACGGTAGAAGTTAGCTAGCTAGCTTTGGAGAGAATGTGCGACAGAACGCACTCGGCTTCAGCTTCGTAGTCACATGGGACCCTGTAAAGCTCCACCCACAAATCAGCTACACAAATCAAATCAAAGGACGCCGAATCGTCCTTTTGAAACAGGTGGATTCACACGAGGCTAATAAACAGAGCGCTTGAGCTTACCCTCGCAGATTCTGTCCAGTCGCTGCCGCTTAACTTTGTGTTTGTCGGTCAGAGCCATGCTGGCGCAGAGACCCGCCTCTTCCTCTTCCCCTCTCTTTCCTTCCTTTTGTTGAACCCTCCTGTCTGTTCCTGCGAGAACGGGGTGCCGGTCAGGCTCTGATTACAGCGCCGTGTGCCCAGAACGGGCCAGAACCCCACACAGCACCTATAATACAACACACACAAACATGATTAAATACCGAGTGCAGAACACACACACACACACACACACACACACACACACACACACACACACTCTATATCTTGCGGTAATGGAAACAATGCCTGAGTGATATCTGTTCACATCATATCATTCTACAACTCCATGGTTATTTTATCATCCTATAAATCCATCATTAAAACATTTTATCATTGCATCAAACCATCATTTCATCGTTACATAATCACATCACTCTATCATCACATAATCTTTTTCTTCCAATCATGTCATCGTTTTATCATTGCAGCAATCCATCATCTCACCATCCTATCATCACATCATTCCATCAGGATATCACATCATTCTATCATCCACCCTCATTTTATCTTCCAATCAATCCATCATTTCATCATTCCATCACCACATCATTTCATCAGTGTATCAATCCATCAACACATCACATCGGTGTTTCATCCCATCGTTTCATCATAGCTTCAATCAATCAATCATTTCATCACATCATTTTACCATCATATCCCATAATTCCATCCCATGACACTATTCCATTATTCTTTCACATCATCAGAAGTTTTATCGTCCCACCATTCCATCATTCCATCATAACACTGTTCCACCTTTTCATTCCATCATTCCAACACTGCATGAATTCAAATTCATCATCCCACCATCACATCTTTCCACAATTTCACCATCACATCAGTCCATCATTCCAACCATCACATCCACCACAGTTTAGATTATAGTGTATAATCAGGATTATAATCTGGCCTTAAACAGAGAAACATATGTGTGTGTGTGTGTGCGTGTGTGTAAAATATAACTGCACTGACATGTTGTTTCCAGCAGAGGGATGAGTGTTCCACTCACAGAACCACATTCATCACACACACACACACATACACACACACACAAACACACACAAACACACACATTATTTCTCAGTGTGTCACTCTCGCTCTCACAGCCTCATCAATCTCGAGGTGTAACCCCACAGTGCTGAAACCTCCTGATCCAGAGGAACCCACTCTTCACACTGAGGAATGTTCTGCTCTGCTCAACTGCTGACTCTGTGTTTGTGTGTGTGTGTGTGTGTGTGTGTGTGTGTGTGTGTGTGTGTGTGTGTGTGTTTGAAAGAGAAGTTTCAGGACTTGACTAAACTCATGCGCTGCAGGAAGGGAAACTAAATGGGCTGTGTTCAATTTCCAGTGTCTACTGGTGTGTGTGTGTGTGTGTGTGTGTGTGTGTGTGTGTGTGTGTGTGTGTGTGATTCTTCTCACTAAATCTGAGATATTGGATCTGTAGCTCTGACTGCAAAGCTATCGTAAAGATGAGAAGAGAAACACAAGAACCAAACAGATTTTGAGTTACACAGCTAAATTTGAACTCTACAGTCACAGAAAAGTCTAATTATACAATATAGTCTGTAATATTCTTTACATAGTATACTAATAAAAAATTAGTAAAAAATAGTAAAAAAATAGTATACTAATAAAATTCTACAAAAAAGCAAGTTATGTAACTTTAAAATCAAATAGAATTGAGAATTCTGTAAATTAGTAAAATGTACAACTATATAATATTTTACAAAATATAGAATTTATAGAAAAATATAGAATTGTACAACATATTAAATGCTACAAAGGAAAAGGTTTAACTGTAGGCATTTTAATATAAACACACCAAGTGTTCAAAAATAAAAAATATCAAAGTTTAATATTGGTCCATAAAAAATGTATTTCCACCACATAAACATTTAACATTATAGTGCATAAAATTCTTGGGTATAAATATTTCTAACGAATCTCCCACATAAAAGGTGAAATTCTAAAACTTAAAAAGCTGTTGAAATATAAAGTTTAAAATTACACCACTTATAAAGGTTTTTAATTATATCGCCAAAAATAAAAACTAGCATAACTCACAAAAAAACTCATAAAACCTTATTTCCAATTTTATTTTACAATTTAACCACATAAAAGTCTACCATTAAAAAGCTGCATTTATTCAAAATAAAAGTTCTCTCTCCATAAGCAGTGTAGAATTCCCCAACATAAAAACTATACAGAGACCGACAGACCTGAGACCACACCTCCTTTGCTGAGACAGACATTCATAGGCCACGCCTCCTTCAGTAATTACAGCCTAATGAAGACACCTGACCAGGAAGTCGAGGCAGCGGTTCGAGGCGAGACCGTGACATTTAGCTCAAACACTCGTCATCATGAAACATTTATTCATTTGAAGCTTTTTGAAAATGCGAGAGCGTGTGTTTGAAATATTTTCTGTGTGAATTATTTAAAAGGTCAGGGCACCTGCATGCTGCGCTGCGCCCCTCGACATGAAGAAAATGACGCAACTCGCCAGCACAGCAAGGAACGCAAAAAACGAGCCGTGTTTCAGAAGAAGAAGAAGAAGGACAACGCAATTCGCGAGTCACAAGCAATTAAAGCTTCAGTGAATTGACGCTTTTAAGTCTTTTTCCAGACACTCCGGGCTGAAATACGAAGCCGCTCGTGCTGGCCTGGAAAGGACTTCATGTGCCTGTTATGTGCGTATTAATTTTTTTCCACTTGTAATAAAACATGTTTACATAACAATTTCATTTCAAAAGACTGTTGTGTAAGTTTTCATTACAGAATGATAATGTTTGTGAGTGTTATGTAAGTTTATCGCAGAATGTCAGTTCGAAGTGACACATAACACATTACTGATGTTTATATCACCGATGCCTACAGTCTGGATCCGAGCCAACGCCAGCGCTTGGCACTTTCCACCAACATCCACACAAACAGACAGAAAAAAAAAACACAGAGCAGCATTGATTACACGCTCACGACCCGCTCTACACATACCGCATACACACATACCGCATACACACATACCGCATACACACATACCGCATACACACATACCGCATTTTAGTAAAGGTCTTCGACAAATCAAAGAAGCGAAATTCTGCTTACATAAAAGTTCAAACTTGACTATTCTTAAACATTTGATTGTATTGCAGAGGAAAAAGTTCTCGTATTCATTCATTCGTTCATTTAAGAACCTGGAACATTTTTCTAATTACTCCTGCAATCTAATAAAACTTCTAAACACCCACTAGGAAAAAAGCTAAGAAACACACAAAACATTCCCTCAACTGTTCTGAACTCAGAAATTCACAAACTCGAGATCAGCGAGTGGCATCAAATCAACATGGCCGCTCCCAGCCCAAGCAGTAAACACAGCAGCTCGTCTTACTTCTGTATGAAAGTACAGCGGTACCCCGGCATACGAACATCCCGCCTGACGAATTTTTGCCTTAAGAACTGAAAATTTGCAAAAAATTTGCCTCGGCAAACAAAGCATTTTTGGCATAGAGCAACTGGACCGATCCGAACCGAATGCCGGCGAAGTTGTGCATACATCCGGGAACTCTCAGAACTTGTTTGTGGAAGTGAAGCGCCGGTACATGTTTTACATTATATTTGCCTTTTGTGCAAGATTTAGTAAAGACAGAACACCATGGGTCCCACGAATGTTAGCAAGGACGGTAGCAAAAAAAATAAAAAATTAAGGTTACATGAGGTTTAAAGTCTATTTCATATTGTACTTTATTTTCAATTTCTTTTCTACATGTTTTGATTGTTTTTATGATTAATATTAAAATATAACCAAAATATGATTATAATGTTGGAAAATGTTAATATTGGTAATATGTTTGGGTAATATATTTAAGACTTTCGCCTTAAGAACTCGCTGTACATAGCTTTAAATTATTCAACGTACAGACACAATTGCTTTAAATCTACAGATCGCTGCTTTGAAAAGGAAAATTTGCATCACTCATCACAGCCAAGGGGCAACCTCCTGTTCCGATAAATGAGTCCAATGCGGAAGTGCCAAAACATGCGGTTCCTCAAATTGGCTCCAACAGTGAGCCAGTCCCCACAGAGTCCATGTTAAAATGTCCGACTTTACAACAGAACTAAACAAATCATGGCTTTGATCTCCTTAGCTAGATTTTCCAGTGATGATAACTGTACATGTGATGATTTTTATTGAACTCATCAGTTAAAATTACATCAAGTAATAAAAGTATGCATGAATAAAGGTGTGGCCAATTTGAGTGACAGATGGACAGGAGGGTATGGATGGCAAGATAAGGTTAGCATATAACTTAACGTTAGCCATCAGCATCAAAGTTAAGCTAGCTAGCTTGTGGTAACTGAGGTAAGTTTCAACCAATAGCCAGATTCTGTTCGCTCCACCCATTCACGCCCCTTTATGGATTAATCCGGGTTTAGGCGAGTCAGCAATTCCAAGATGGCGACAAAGAGAGCTGGTAACATCACAGAATGTTTGTCCAGTTAATATTATACAGTCTATTATCACACTAAGTTAATTTGCTGTTAACAAAAAAACTACATGGACACATGACTTAGGATTTTTTTCCCACCAGTTTTGGGCATGGAAATCGAAAAGAAAATAATTGCAGCAGGTGGCTGCAGCAGGAGTCTCTGCAACAACAAAAAAAGAAAGAAAAAAAAAAAAAAGAGAAAAGATTTGGTCCATGTATTTGAAATAATAAAAAAGAAAACCCCGGCAGCTGGACAAGAAACAAATACCTTGAAGGTCAAATGAAGGTCAAGTATGTGTAGTAAAGAATAAGCGTGCTTTTATTCTCTTGGAAAAGCCTCTCAATTTCCATAGTACTTAACCACGTATTGCATAAGTACAGGAATAAAACACAATTACTTTAATTACAAGTATTTTCCATTCCTGGGTATACATGTAGAAAAACAACCTCAATAAAATAAAATAAAAACACACATACAGGAAGCACTCCTTTGTACTAGGTTTCCAGATTTACCAGCCGTCCCTCAACACGCTACATAATAAACTCTGATTTCATCATCGAACCAAAAAAAAACAACCCAATCCTGCAGTCCACCTCTTTTAACATCATGCCAAAACAGCCGTGTGAGAAAAAACAGGAAAACAGGAAGCTCAGACGGGTCTGACTTCAAAAGCCAAGAACCGGTCGCACTAAAAATATCCGCGTACGCACCCAAGAGTTCGCCAAAGCTGATAAAAAAAATATAAAAAACCCCACAAACATTATGCATGAGGATCTCATGTTTTAACAGCATGGAGTACGTTATCAAACCCTCAACCCTGAAGGTGCAAAGCGACAGCACTTTCCACCCTTACACACCACCCTGTCACCTGGAAAATAATCAGTGATGGGAAACGTTCATCGAACGACACCATGCCAGCGATGACTATATGGAATGTTAACTTAATAGTTGCATCTAAAAGCATGAAAAGGTAACAACCCTGGATTTTAAAAGGTGAAAAGAAAAACGTGAATGAGAAACTGGTGAGAGTCATTATAAGTGGGCAGTGGTGGCTCAGAGGGCTCCCAGGTCAGCCAGGTTGCCATTGTTGGGCCCTTGAGCAGGGCCCTTAACTCTACCTGCTCCAGGGGCGCTGTATCATGGCTGACCGCGTGCTCTGACCCCAGTTACACTGGGATATGTGAAGAAGGAATTTCACTTTGCTGTAATGTATATGTGACAAATAAAGGCTTAACTTAAGTAATTATTAATTATTAACAGAGAAAAGTGTTGATGGAAATGATGCTGATTGTACTCCAGGTTAGGGCTCGGCGTTCAGAAAGTATAATAATGATATTGCAACTGTCTGATATATTGTGAGATCTTTTTAATTAAATTTCATTCATAAAATAAAAACTTTTTCAAAATGGACAGCAAGCAGCTGATGAGATGGTAAACAAGCAAACAAACAAACAATAAATATAATATGTTCTTGTCTCATGTTACAGTAAAGACTGAGGGATTTTTAAAAAATGCCCATTTTCTTATTAGTATTTATTTTCCTTTTTTTCTATCCTACTAGTATTAAATATTGTAATGTGCTGGCTGTATACAGTGTTTTAGTATGAAAAAAACTTTAGTCCTGCTGTCTGTTTTATCTCTTTAATATCACTGGTATTGTGGAGAGGTGTGAATTGTTTGTCCAGCAAAACTTAGTAATACAGACACAAAAATTCATTAATCCATTAATTTATTGATTAATTCTTTTATCAACTTTATTTATTATTATTTTTTTTTACTTTCTGCTGCAGTCACCTAAAACTTGCAACTACGTATTTCTAAACTCCCACTAGGAAAAAAGCTAAAAAACATACAAAGCGTTCCCTCGACTGTTCTGAACTCCTACCCGGAAATTCAGGCCTGTCCTGTCTCCTCAACCTCGAGTTCAGCAAGTGACATCAAATCACAGCGGCTCTCAGTGAACACAGCAGCACGTCTTACTTCTATACGAGTTACACCGTACCGTATGTACACAAGCTTTAAATAAATCAGCATAAAGACACAAATGCTGTGGATCTACACATCACTCATCAGCTGGTGACTTAAACCCCTCCCTCTGTCCCATTCCCCTGATCAACAGCAGCTAAACACAGAGTCACGATACTCTACATACAGAAAACCAACAGGGTCCTGACTAATGTTCAAGAACTAAAAATAAACAAATAAACTGCATGGACAGACGTCATGCAAGGTAGCAGGGAATAAACTGAGGTCAAGAGTACACACTTCCAGTTAGCACCACCAACAATAAAGCTGAAAAACCACATCGGACAAAAAAAAATGCAAAATGCAGATCGCTAAATTGTTTACAATATTTTTTCTCTTTTTAAAAATATGTTTATTATAAAACTGTTTATTAATAATAGACTACGTTATTACTATTTTTCATAATGGTTGTTAATCCTGGCTGTTTTGCTAGCAGTTTGTGAGTATATAAATTAATTGAGGTATCATAAATATGCCCTCAGTAATCATGATATTTTTGTAACATCGCTTCACCCCATTGCATTGCATCGCCGGTTCCTTATAAAGCTATTCCGGTGTTTACTAAAAAAAAAAAAACAACAACAACAACAACACTTATTCATAGTTCTTCAAAATTCAGTAGTAATAATGACTTTAAAAAATGAATTGCCCCAAGTCTGCTTGAGGGGTAAAGAAAATGTTGTTTATGTGACATCAATAAAACAAACATTATCGTTAAATTTTCCCACCGTGGCCGAAAGTCATGAAATTAACTACCAGTCACACAAAACTTTCTTTTGTAAAACACATTTGCCTCGCGCATCTTTTTATTATTCAAAGTCATAAAAACAGAATCAACAACAACAACAATAACAAAAACATCCCCTGACTGTAAATGCTATCTTTGTTCTGTAACCCACTCTTCAAACAGTGAAAAAGAAAACAGCAGTAAATAAAGAGAGTAGGAAGATAGAAGAGTATTAAAAACAGACTGAAAGACTGAAGTTAACTGGCGAGGCTAAGAAGAGGAGACGGCGCTAGCGGCGCTATTCGTGACTCCCTACTCAATGTCACGCAGCTGCTGCGAGAGAAAGGGAGGGAGAAAAAGCAAGAGAGGAAAAAAAGGAAATGAACAGAAAAGAAAAGAGAGAGGAGGTATTGATTTCCTGGCGTTTCTGGCCTACCATGCTGGTGTCAGGGAACGAGCAGATCGGTGCTGTTCCGAGTCTAGAGACCAGCTCCTTCGGGCGCTCACAGGAAGGCCGAGGATGATTCAGAGCTTCCTGGTCCAGGAGAAAAACGGTGGCTCTGGTCCGTGGCGTGCCCACACACCCCCGTAAACTCCCCCCGTGATGGAACTGCCTGCCAATTTTTCAGTGCGTTTCAGCCTTTGCGCTGGGAACGGGCCAAACAAAACAATGTGTTGATAAAGTCCAGGGCTGAGGGAAGACCACAAAGGAAGGGTTGTTCAACTGCACACACACCAAGCGCAAAAAGATTTTTATGTCAGTCCACACACTCACACTCACACACACACACACATGGATAAGATTTTTCCAGGCTAGCTTGATACAAATTCAATTCCTATAAAATATGTTGTAACCGGCACCACTGGGCGTCATCTTGATGACCTTTAACCTGCAATATTGACGTCGGCACAGAAACCACCCCAAAAAAAAAAAGAAAAGCCGGGGCTAATTTCATCACCGTGCTCTTACGCTTCAACGGCTGACCCCAGGGGTCCGCCAGACAAATGTTTACTTACAATTAAAATGAAAAGCAGACCATTCTACGTCCAAGGTCCGAATTTGGTCATCCGTCATCTTTTTTTTTTTCTTTTCTCTCCTTTTTTGTGTGTGTGTGTGTGTGTGTGTTTGTGTGTCTACTTGTGTAACATGGGTGAAGCCTGCCAAAGAAACCGTGCCAAGCAAACCTTTTTGGGAGGAAACACAGCTTAGAAAGGACCGAGCTCATTCCCTCGCTCAAAGCCTGCTTCTTTTTTGGCTTTAACGTTCCAGTACAATGCCCAAAAGGGTTTTGCGTAAACCAAGACTTCCTTGAGGATACAAAGTCAAATAAATGTAGAATAATTTAACATTTACGTTCATTCATCGAGCACGTTTACAAGTGGCTCGAGATCCAATCCAAACACTGAGCGGAGATTCGGCGCACGTTTGCTGAAAGGCCGAGCAGTGGCTCTCTGGCAGGCTGGGGATTTACACTCGCGCAGGAAGTTACAGCTGACTAACCTCTATCGTAATAGCAGGATAAATTGATCTTTGGATGAGTACTTCGAAATGTCACTGGGACAAGAGTAACCATTGTCTTGTCACATGATGAAGACACATGAGGGTGTAAACCTCGGGATGGGCTGGAACACACGAGCGAGTCTTGGGACTGTGGGCTTAATCCTTCTTGTTTTCCGTTTACTGCTATTACATTACCCAAATTCCATTGTTTAAAAATCAGGAAAAACGCTCTGAAAGTGTTTATTTTCTTCATGCTACATTTCCAACTTAAATAAACCATTGGTACGTCACTCAGATCAACACTACAGCGCAACATATTAGGTAAAGTGTATATTCCTTCAAATTCCAAGCTTTCAAAACAACTTGAGCAAAAGAACAAACTCTACCCGGACAGCTGGCTAAACACAGTAATTAACAATCCATGCTCCACTGCGCGCACACTCTGGGTTAGCTCCTAGCATTATATTACGTTACGTTATAATTAAAATTGGTTAACGTTTGTTCAATTAATGAAAAATGTCTGCATCTATGTGTCTTCTGTGTGGCATAGAGAACACAGTTACAGACGTTTCACCCCTAACTATTTAGCTATTAGATTACCTTCGTTCTTTGCTAAACTTGTTTGCTTTCGTTTCTTTTCTGAATTCCACACATGCTCCCGTTTAACGGGATTCTTGCCACAGCATTTATGGCACACGACCCACCAGGGTGTTTTTCTGATTCATTTTAATCAATGCTTTTCAAACTCATGCACAGATCTAAACTGTCATATTGTTAACCTTCTTAAGACAGAGGTCATGTGTTACAATGATTTCTATCCTGAGTGAATATGTTCTTAGACATGACCTCAATCTCACCACTACTCAACTGTTGCAGTCATGAGGAAAATATTCTGCCAGCTCAGACCTCAGAATTTGTCTTGTTTAATAACCTTTATAAAATGAATGCTTAGGCAACAGAACCACAAAAACAAGAGTTCACTAGCTAGCAAATTTAACAAGCTGATTAAACAGTCATTTACCATTTTTTAACAATACATACACAATAATAACAATTTAACAACTATATTTAGAAAGCAAATGGTATAACCTTGGTCATTAACTAGTCACATACTGTAACTGGCTAGCGAATTTACCAAGTGAATCCATAAAATTCGACTAGCTAGCATATTTAATATTTTATCTTAAGACTTCACTACCTAGCAAATTTACTGATCTAATTTTAAAACCATATCCACAAGAAGCTCTTTCACAAAACTTAGTAAATTAGCAAATTTACTAAAATAGTTTACAAAATTTACTAGCTAGACAATTTAACAAGCTCATTCACAAAACTTGACTAGCTAGCAAAACTGCTATCTAATTTATAAATCCAAACTAGCTAACTATTTTAACAAGCTTGTTCAAAAACTTAAAAAAAAAAAGTAATCACAATGCATAAAATGTAACTAACTTGCAAATTTTATAATTTATTTCAGAAAACTAAGTAGCTAGAAAATTTAACAAGCTGATTCACAAAAATTACTCAAAATGTAGCTTAGCAAGCTGCTGCAGGTAATTTAATAACCTATAATTCACAATACAAAACTTAACTAGCTTCTTAAATTAATGAACAAATTTACAAGACTTAGTAAAACGTACAAAACCTGACTCCACAAACCCCAGCAAAAAAAAAAACATTTAGTAACAAAATAAGTAGAGGGATTTTTGTTGTTGTTAAAAATGCACAAAAGAATCATGTTCTTTAATGATCAAAATTGAGATACAAAGCTTCAAAATATTTAATGGAAATAAAAATGAGAGTATAAGTATTACAATATTTAAATAATAACTGGATAAAATTCAATCTTGGAAAAGAATACATAAGTGCAGTAACAAAGGGCAATTACTCAAGCCTTTTCCATCTTATTTTGATTATGTAAATGACATGATAAATATTAAATGTAACTAAAATGTTTAATATAATTCATGTTAAAAAATATATTATAGAATTGTATCATAATATATATCAGAATGTTATCAAACATTATTATATTAGGTTTAAAATTAATCAAAAGGGCCTTAATCTGTTCAACTTAACCTAATGTTTGTGTGGGTATAGTGAGATAAGCTGGAGTATGCATGAGTGGATTAGTAAATATTATTGTAACAATTGAAGATTAATTGGAATTATTGGAAGAATAATAGGGTTAATCCTAACCCTAAAAACATCTGCATCTATGTGTGTTCTGTGTGGAAGATATTATACAGTTACAAATGTTTGAGAAGCCCTATTATAGCGGACCTCTGAGGCATCCAAGTCTTACTCCATGGACCCTTGGAAAAGCCAAGAACAACACGGCTGACTGGCACCGGAGGCACCTTGTGGCAGGGAGATAAATTAAGGACGTCTTGGAGGGCGGATGTGTCCCTTTCATATTCGAAGCTTGAGAGATCCTGAAGCTTTCACAAGCTATGGACGTGTGGTCATGCAAAACCCACTTTCACTTCAGATCACGCCAGGAAAAAACTGTTCATCCCCCCCTCCCCCCCTCCCCTGAAAAAAAAAAAAAAAAAAAAAAACCTTCTTTAGCTTGGTTCCGTTCCCGGATCCTGAACAATCCCAGTGTTACCATTTGGCAAGTAAGCGCATGCTGGATGGACCGGTCGTCCCACCACTTCATCTCCAACCAACCAATAGATTTCAGCATCTGATTACACTGACATTCTCCATGCTGCTTTTATGGCTAGGTAAAGGAGGACGGCATTCAGGCCACAGTTAATAAGGTCCTGCACTGCAGCAACACGACAATCCATTTGAGACCTGACATACACAACCCTGCGCCCAAGCAGCTAGGGGCGAGTAAAACATGTCATACGTCCTGCTTAACTTTTCACAGCTGCCTGAGCTGACAGAGCGCGATTTAAATCAGACTTCGGGGAACGACAGACCTTTTCCTTTAACAGAACCTTTAAACCATAACATAGCAGAAAACAAAGAGGGGGGAAACAGGGAGACAAATTACACTGGCATAACTGAGCACAGCCTTGTGGATTAACTGCAGAATAAAAAGTGCTGATGACCAACAAAAGGAAAAAAAAAAAAACAGCTATTCATCGCTTTGGCACAGGATCTAAACTCAGATAGCGTTCGGATAAACACTGCATTTGAGTTATTGCCCTGTGATGCTTTGGTGGCAGTTATATTGATAACACCCACCAATCCGTTGGTGGTAAATTGATGAGGTAGGGAATAAAACTTCCACGATGGGGCAACCAATGCCAAGGTTGAGACGCATTGCTACAACAATGAAGAGGCTTTCCTAATACCCTCTTTAGGTTACAATACATTAACTCAGCAAATGAATTTTCAGCCGAGACCATTTTCTACGATGAGTAAGTACACAACGACTGAGGTAATCTCCAGAAATGATTTCCATTATGCTCAACCCCGCATCGTGCACTGAATAGATTCCTTCCTGACGGCGCTCTAACTCTATCCAGCTTCCCAAGCCGACCGCGTACGCCCTGTTAGACACGACCGTCCATTAGAACAGGACATTGTTCTGCATTCGGTGCATTAACAAGGTCTGGTTCTCTTGTGAATCCTGAAAACCTCCCCCTTCCCTCAGCAAGGCCTTCAAACAAAGTGGCTTTCAACAAGCACAGGGTCAGCGAGGGGGGCACGCGGAGGGGGGTGGGGGTGGGGGGTTGATGCCTGCCCGTCCAGGGGCATTGAAAAGCCATATGAATCATGCGACTGCCTGGCCGAGGCATACAGCGCAATGGCCTAGGGGGTTAGGTCAAACCTGCTGACCATGCCAAGCGGGAATCCGAGATCCCTCCCTCTCAGTTCACAGTCGCAATCCAAAACGTGACTGATCGTCTGCACGCCTTTTTTTTCTGCCGAATTGTTTTGGCGAGGTATTTAATGTAATGTAATGTATTTTAATTCTATATTATAAGAGACTATTTATATTATAAGGGTCTGAATTATGAAAAATTTCATTTGTAAACATTGTGTGTAAAAAAAAATGTGCAAGAAAAAGAAATCCCTGCCTGTTTTTCTTTTTACATTTTTGGATTGGTCGGGGTTTAAACAAGCAAATCAGATTTTCACCCCCAATGTGACCTCATATAAGGAGAGCCCCTCCCCCAGCTTGTTCCTCAGTTCTGCAGAGGGGGCGTGGCTCAGCAAGAGCTCATTTACATAGACACTGAAATGATGCACTTCAAAGAGGAGTGATGTAAAGGGAGTTTAAGGCACGATACCATGTATTTTATGAGGGGTATTTCAGCTGGGGCATTAACACACGCACACACACACACACACACACACACACACACACACACACACACACACTTTGGTAACTTGTTAAAGAAACTGTATATCATATAGCACATACAGTATATGTTACAGTAAACAGTATGTTTATACTTATGCACTCTTAACTGTAACTTAATTCATTTCTGAATCTTACAATTTTATTAAACATATATATTTATACTACATACAACATTACACCTTGGACATTTCAAACTGCTCTCCTTCTCTCGGCCAGCCAGTCACTGTACACTGTACATACTGTAACTCAGACGGCTTCCTGTACATCGTATTTGCAGCTTCTTTAAAACCTTCAAAATCATACAAGTGACCTGCTCATGCTATATGCATGTTTATAAGTATAGTTAGTTTTTTATTCATTTTTTACACCATCTATTTTACCTTCTTGTTCATTTTTTGTTGCATTAGCTATTTATACAGTTTATATTTATTTGCAGTTATTTTATACAGTTGTTTACTTGCAGCTGTTTTGCACAAACAGAATAATTCCATTTAATTATCGTTACAACAGATTTTATGTTTTATTTTATTTTATTTTATTTGCACTGGTGTGGCCCGACTCATTCCATCAAAACGTCCTGATGTACAAATGTTTGTAACTGATTGTGTAAAGCTGCTTCGTGACAATGTAAACTGTTAAAAGCGCTATACAAATAAAATTGAATTGAATTGAATTCATTGCCATTTGAATTGAGTTTTTGAATTTGAATCAGAGACTAGCAAAGACTAGCTAACTAACTAAGCTAAAATAATTGGCTAAGCAGCAATACAATTTTAGTTAATGCTAAATAATTTTTGTTTTATGTACAGCTTTTTTTACATAATGGTCGCTCACATCAAGAGTGGTTGTGATCTTTTACGTCGGATTAATCCGTTAGCAAACTTCAGTAGCGCTAGTCATACATGTGACTAGCCAATGTGCAGAGACAGAATATTGCTTTCATACAAAAATTCTAACAATTATTTTATCACTTAAAAAGATGGAATTTATGCATTTAATGCACAAGTATAATTTCCCAGTACTTCTTCCCTCCTTCCCCCCACTCCCTCTTCGTCTCGATGGCCTCTGTTTCAACTCGTGGGGGGGAGGGGGGGGGGGCTGTAGGGGGGCGCCACTGGGTCAACATGCCTTTTATAGCAGTGAAAAGACTCGTCACGCCGCTAAGTTTGTTCACGTCGCCTGGCACAAAATGTCTCCTGACACAAACGCAGGCTCGCTCACGAGACGTCACTTTTCACCCCGCAATATAAACAAACATTTCAAAGAAAAAGCTTAAAATCAGTATGAATAATAAATCAGTTCAGGTGCAGAGTTACAGTAAAACACAATCACCACAAAAATTGTTCTGAATTTAGCACCAAAAGAGTTTTGTGTGTAAGAGGATTTAAATCTTGATCTAAAGTTTGGCTTAAAGCCAAATCTTGCCTCCACTGTGTGTGTGTGTGTGTGTGTGTGTGTGTGTGTGTGTGTGTTTATGGAGTTTGCACATTCTCTTGGCTTGGTCCAAAGACATGCACTGATTGGAATTTCCTAACTCCCCATGATGTGTGTGTGTGTGTGTGTGTGTGTGTGTGTGCGTGTGCCCTGTGACGGGGTGGCGCCCGGCTGTACCCCGTGACGGGGTGGCGCCCGGCTGTACCCCGCCTCATGCCCTGAACTCCCTCGGATAGACTCCAGGCCTCCTGTGACCTCACACAGGATAAGTGATATTAACAATAGGTGGATGGCAGAGTGGGGCAAAGTACACAAATCCTGTAGTTAATCAAAAGCAGAGATACCCCTGGTGAAATACCACTTAGTGTAAGTACAAGTCGTAAAAGACTTTAATTTGCGTACAACTGTATTTGAGTAGAAGTATAAAATTACACACATTTCAATGTACTTAAGTATCAAAAGTACTGCACTTGTATTAGCTCACTTGTAGTAGCCTGGAGCTCTGAGAATTTTTTTTTTTTTTTGCATTTTTATAAAACCCTTCATAGGGCTCAGGATTGTGCTGTACAGAGTGACAAACCCTTTTTTTCAGCACAACCCAGGCAATATGAAGAATTGAATTTTATTTAATTTGAACCATCTACACAATCATGACTGAGCGGAAAATTAAAAAATGGGTCACACTGGGAAAGAAACAGCACGATGCACATGATCACGTGTTTTTGTTGCTGCTTTCGGGTGTTTCTATGACAAGAAAAAAAAAACATTTGGAGAGTTCTATATTTTTTTGCGTGTCCATATTTCAGTAGTGGTACAATTGACCCTTTATGGTAGTAACGATAACTTTTATTCTACCTGACATATCCCAAATATGCTGTATTGCCGACTCAGATCTGTGCTACTTTTTAAATAAAAATTTTTTGGATTTTTCCCCCGATTTTCTCCCTAATTTATTTGTGTCTAATTCCTCCACTAGGGGGCTCCACATTACGCTACTACTACCACTCAGTCGGGAGGGCCGAAGATTATCACGTGTTGCCTCCGAACCACGTGACGCCAGCCGACCGCCTCTTTTTGAACTGCTCGCTCACGCACCGTTGGGGGCGGAGTAACACACTCGGAGGACGGCGCTATCCGCTCCTTCCGCTCGCGTGAGCTCACGGACGCCCCTGATTGGCTGTAGAGCCGTGATTAATGTGGGAGCACTAAGTACCTCTCATCCCTCCCCTCTGAGAGAGCTCGGCCAATCAGCTCCCTCTAGACCTCCAGCTGCGAGAGGTTACAGCACCACCCGGGAATCGAACCGGCGATCTCTGGACGATAGGGGGCGCACTGCACCACTGCGCCATTCGGAGGCCCAGATCTTTGCTACTTGAGTTTTAAGGGTTTTAAACTCTTTAAGTAAAAGATTCTTTCTATTTTTCTCTCTCGCTGCTGTCTGAAGCCATCTGCACTCAAACACCTGCTCCACCATGAACTGTTTCGCAGATGGAAGGCAAATTATACAGCTGAGCTTTACAGTCAGCAGGTGGCAACATCACTGCTTCAGATACTCCACTACAGGGTGATGTAACGTAACGCCACGAAAAACTGTACTGAAGTAGAAAGTACAGATATTTGTGTAGGATGTCGAGGAGCAAAAGGAAAAAGTCTCCACTAATAAAACCACAGGAGTACAGTATGTGAAGTATATTTAAATACTCAAGTACAGTAACGAGGTCAATTAGTGTATGGATGAGTTCTACTGCATATAATGATTAACTTTAGATCAATTAAGATAAGATAAAGCTTTATTCGTCCCACCGTGGGGAAATGTCTTCAAAGAAAAATGTGCAAAGTCAGGACAGTCCGGTGTATAAATACAAAAGAAAAAGAAAAACACTACAGTAGTTACACTTTAAACTAATTGCACTTGGGTAATATGGCACAGTTTAGAAATGTTTCATGCACATACGTTACCTTATCTGTAATATTACTACAGGTTAGCTGGCTAGCTTCTGGCTAACAAAATGCAAGCATTTATGCTTTTTCAAATTTTGCAGCCTGATACACAAAAGGTTAAAATTTCTGGTTACAACTTTGTTATTCGGACTCAGAAACACGACGAGCCTCATGGCACTGAAACGAGGAGGATTCATTTGAGACTTTTGTCTTTCTGCGGATTAAACAGTACAGGATCCTAACGAGTTCTTCTTCTTCATATGAGAAGTTTGAAACTGTTTCACCTCTTATGCTTTGGTTCCCAGCTGGTATAAGCTGTCTCGGCTCCACACCAAGCAGAACGTGACACTGAGTAAACTGAAAGCTCACCAGAGGCCCTGACTTCTTGACTCGCGGTTAAAGGGGACGAGGTTCTGTTGCTATCGTCGATTGCTCGGCCCTGCAGAGAAAAACCCTTTTAAACCCCTCAGGACGCTTTATTGTGCTCGAGTCAAGCAGGCAGGGACGTTTTTATTGGGCACCTGAAACCTGATACAGCATGAAATATCACCGCCTATAGCAGCTTGTCTTTTAGCCAGATTAACTAGAGGGAAAGTAATGAAAAAATACGGCGAGGGGGGCGAGACAGAGGAGCGAGGCTAAAGGGTGACCCGGGAATCTGTCCTCCGCACACTACACACACTACACACACACACACGAATCGCATTAATTAATTACACCGCCGCACAAGGGAAACGGATCGAGCGGCGTGACGGGAAGGAGCGGAGAAGGCAAAAATAAAGGAACTGAACATTTCTATAGTATATCGTCCAATTAAATTTAACCACTTCTCCTGCTCCCGGGGCGTAAAGCTGTCGGCCGGGGCGCTGATTTATCCCGGCCGTACGCCGCTCCTGTCCTCACTATCACGCACCTCCACTTCCTGTCTATTTCTTTCTCCTGTAAATGTAATGAGATTGCAGCAGAAGAAAGCGCTGACTTCGGTTAATTCCCTAATAACGCAGAAAGCCGGGCGCAGACGGACAGCCTGCTAGACTTCAGACATGCTTCTTACACTGGAAAGGAAGCCTGTTGTGTCAGCGGCGCGATAAATATTATTAATCACCCAGTCGCTTAGAGCAATCTTGAGGATGAATAGGAAACACACCCGGTCATGTGATGTGATGTGATGTGATGTGTGATCTCTAAAGGGAGCGCACTTTAATCAAAAGGTCTCCGACGGATTCATCCAGAACAACACATACCTGGAGGTCTAAAGTTTGATATATACGTGATGGAGAATAAAAATAAAAGAGTCTAGTAGCCTGGGTTTGACTGATGAACTACAGTTTGTCAGGACGAATCGTGTCGAGCGATCCTGAAGGCCGCAACAGAAACGTGTCCGCGCGATCATCCTGGAATCGCGAGTCAGGCACGTTCACACTCCTACACCGGTCGTAGCGACGCCAGACAGTCGCGGGTGTGTGTGAGCTCACGCAAAGCAGAAGGGGCGGATTCGAATGTGTACGAATGTGTACGTCGTCCCCCAACGGTGCATCGACAGCAGGTCGAAAAAGATGTGTTAACCCCCCCAAATCAACAGTCCCACTTTGACTTGAACGCCTCTCATACAGTTTAACAGCAAAGCAATTACAAATAAATATAAAAATAATACATGATCTCTCTAGACTATATTTTTTGGGGGGGGATTGTGTACTTTCCTGAAATCTTTTAATAACACATTTATTTTTAAATAATTAACATACTGGATGCAGATGATGGTTAAACGTTACACACTCTACATCAGAGAATAAAGAAAACTCAAAGTGTTGATTATTTTCCTTTGTTGTTGTTGGCAAAAGGTTAACATAAAAGTGGCACATACAGTGTGGATGACTGAAACTGAAAAGAAAAAAAAACATTATGTTAATATATTCATTTAAATATTTTCTCCTGTGTTTTATTTCATGCATTTTGAAAGATATAATAAAAATCAGGACTCAGCTGAACAAACAGCCCAGAAACAGGCTCCACCTTGGAGAGTAAAACTGTAATAAAAGTTTATACAATGTTTTCTGGAATCTGGGGGCAGGTTTAGGGTCTCTACACCAGTTAACACCGCACGCCGGACACGCCCCCATCGGGCCGCACGCTTGCCTAAAGAGAGTGGTGTTGAGTGAATAAACCCGTCAGGAGGCCTGCAGGGACGCGGCTTTGTGCGTCCCGCACTCGCGCGGAGACACCCGGCCACGCGCTAATTACTTCCCTCTTAAGACAGAGCGAGTTTACCCACCAACAAAGGTCAAGGATACAGGCTAATTGAGTTGGGATTTTAATTACAGTATGTTTATAACCTCTCAGACGCAGCGCAGACGGTATCCAGCCCCGGGTGAGGACGGATGATCCGAGGAATGGAAACAAAAAGGCTGTAAATTGACCTTATTAAAGGCCTCCAGGAGAGAAAAGAAAACAAGAAGATGGAGAGCAGAGGCGGGGAGAAGAGTGCAGGGCTGCAGGTGGACCGCTGGGGCAGTAAATGGACGGCGGGGTCAATCGAGACGGCAGCTGTCAGGTGTGTCCGGGGAGGACGTTTATAACTGCCGTAAACAAGAGCAGACTTTTTTAGTCGTTGCATTTTTGTCGCGTCCTTGGTGAGAACAACTCGTTTCGTTTCAGGACAATAGACGCGCATGTGTGTGTGTGTGTGTGTGTGTGTGTGTGTGTGTGTGGGGCGTCTCTGAAAGCGATCCGCTCGTACTTCCTGGCATCCTGCGGTCTCACCTCCTCACTCCGACGCCTGTATGCTAATTGACATGTAGACCCGAATAAAAGATCTGCAACGGTGATCCTTTCATTGTTTTTTTTTTGTTTTTTTTTGGCTTCTGTGCTTCTGATGACTGACGGATCTGTTTTTTTTCCGCAGAGTGTAATTGCGACCCAAGGTGAAGTTTTGTCTGTGTTTTTCTGTCTGCGTTCATTAGGGAGTCCTGTGAAAGATCTGGGATCTGCTGCGCTACAGCGAGAGCACCGGCCTTAGCCAAGCATGTCAAATTAGGAAAACATGGCCACAGGGACTCATTAGAATAAAAGTCTGCGAGTGTTTATTCATTCGCCGTGTTTTTGATCCAAACCTCATGAAACCTCGGATTTCAGCACGCATCGCCGACTCCACGCTTCCTCACAAGTCCGGCCAGATGCCTTTCATGATTATCACTGACACACAGGACGACATCTTCCCAACGCTAAAGCTAACGGCAGGTGCCGAGCTAACAGCTAGCGACAACGCAGACTTTTTAAAGTAGCTCGTTCGGTCTTTATCTCATTTTGCAGAGGTAACAGTGAACCATCGTTGCTGATTAGTTTTCTATAGCAGCAGGACGTGAAGCGCTTTATTACTTACTTATTCTGACTAACGTGGATGAAGTCGAAGCTGAGAGCAACATAAAAAAAAAATCCGACATTTTTCTTCCTGTCCAGCTCAGTGTTTCTGCTCAACGATGGCAGGAGGTTGAGGTAACGGAGGTGGTTTGACAAAAATACCGTAACACAATTCTGACAAAGTATTCCTAGCAGGTGTAACGTGATGATGCAGAGAGTCATTTTTATACAATTGATATCAAAATCAGCCGTTTTTTTTTTTTATTTAGAAAAAAAAGCATACTATAAAAATAATATTTAATTTATAAAAAAATTTGCGTTGAGGGGCGTTCGAGTAAAACCAGGATTTGTGCATGCAAGACGTGAAAGCAATAGAAATTTTCAGAAGACGCCCAGGACGGTGATGAGACTCTTAGCCAAAGCGACACATTCACACTCAGTCGTTCCCGTGAACGTTCAGTGAGTGGAACGCCGCGGCCTTAAAGACTCATGTTGAGGAATCGGTGTGTGTGAACTGTACACACAATCTATCACTAACACCACTTCTACATTACAGGAACTCGGCGGGGAGTCATCGCCACCCCCCCCCGGACAGTCCTGACCACGCCCCAAGACATTTCCATCATTAATTCTGTAAAGCTGCTTTGCGATACAATGACACTGTTAAAAGTGATGTACAAATCAAATTGGATTCAATTTCCACATGTCATTTTCCCATGAAAAGTCATTAAAGGAGTTCCTGGGAGGCCGGCGTCTCAGACGTGAATCAGACAGGCAGTCCGATCTTGACTCCGGCGTACTGAGAAACTTTCTACCTTGATGGTGTCCAAGCGCTAGTGAGACACGTCATGAGTGCGTCAGTGTAGCCGAGGACTATACAGAGGAATAAAAGGAGTTTTTACTCTCAGGACTGTGTACTGTTTTTCTGTAAAATAAAAAGTCCCGCTTTGACTCGAACACCCCTGTCTAAAAACCAATTATATTTTCGCTCACTGAAACTTTATCTTGTGTGCACAAATTGAAAAAAAACAAACAAAAAAAAACCTTACCTTATCTCATCATGCCTCGTTCTGGACTTAAATTTAACAATAAAGTATTAAATATTTCATTTTGTTATTTTAATTAAATACTGGACATCTTTTCATTTAAAATGCTAGGCAGGAGTTTCACGCTTTGTGTTGTATAAATAATAAATTAAAAGAAAACCATATTTGTTTCCTTTTTTTTGTTTGCTAATCCAAAAAACTCTCCCGCGCCCTGATGACACTGTGACTTCCACATCATTGTGTTTTTAAGTAACTAATACGTGATTTTCCTATTACTAACTAATATTTGAATGTTACTAATAAATGATTTACAACATGACATATTCTGGCTTTAATTATGATGTGACATTAGAACCATGTTAGCTTGCTATGTCTAGCGCTAATTTTATGCCAAGTATTAATCAAAGTAACGTTTGAAACCAGGAAGTGAAACGGAAGTCTGTAAATGTTAAGCCGGTCCAATGCGGTGTTGCTGTTCACGCTATCGAAATAATAAAATCGCAATTAAAAAGGACTCTTCGATAAACCAGGAGTGACGTTGTGACTAATTTCTCCCCCTTATATGGAACCCGCGCTCTCTTAATGCCACCAGACTCAGAACGCGCGTCCGTCCCCCTCCATCAATTTCCTGCCTGCTGCTCACCAGCCCACGCCGCCGCCCCGCCGCAACGCCGGGGAAGTGTCTCCTGGTTGCTATGGCGAGCTCCTTCACTGTTGCCATGACACCGTCTCTCTTCTCCACCCTTGTGTGATGGCATACCTGGACATTTCTGTCTGCGCTGCACCCACACTCCTCTGCTCTCCGGTTCAAAGGAGCCGAAAACATCAAAGCTCCATGGACCTTTAGAAAACCGTCGAGCAAATAATAATTTATTAAAAAAAAGAAAAAAAAAAAGAAAAAAAAAAAAAGGCCAGACTGTGTTCCAGACGCTTTCCTCAGACGGACGCCTACGCTTGAGTGAAGGCAGGTGATCAGGGTGGCGATGTGGACGGGATTCGTTTTCCTTACAGGTGTCTAAAATGTTTCAAAGGAAGTCTGACTGATTTGAACCAGGTGTGATCACGTGTAGTGGGCGTGTCTGATCATTAGGAGGTCATGAGGAAACGTCACGTGTCCAATGCATCCTTTAAAACCTCACGCTTTCAGTTTTACGACAAGAAAACTGAGAAGAAAAAGCACGAAAGCTCTTTTCCATCAGGATGTGACGGGAATCTTTACTCACGTGTCGGTCCGGACCAGATGTACACGTTATTACCTGTAGGATAACGATATTTATGATGTCATTTCCCCCCCCAGACAAACTATTTCCTTATTTTTAAACTCCATCCAGTGTCATCTGCTTGTTCGTTTATGACGTCCAAACTTGTTTCAACAAGATGAGCAATAAACAAACAAACAAACAAACAAAAACAAACAAACACATTACTTATTCATTTCGAATTTCCTCTACAGACAGGCTAAAAAATCTCTGGATATTACCCACGCCCAACTTCCAACACAGTCCTATTAATAATAACAGACTCGCCGCGCGCGTGTCCATGTGTAGGTGGACGTAATAGATTCGCAAAATGCATTTGTCACAAGGAAAAAAAATCACGCCTCTAATGTAGCCGCGTAGCTGTTTATACTTCAGTGAGGAATTCAATTAGTGAAAAATTAAACCAAAAAAAAGGACAAAAAGCAAAAGTACCGAAGCCATTAGTCAGGTTGAGCACAGAACCAACAAACACCTCTCGCTCTCTCTCTCTCTCTATATATATATATATTTATTTTTTTTCTCTTAAACTAATAATAATAATAATAATAATAATAATAATAATAATTCCCAAACGCAATCAAACCGACATGTTTAAGGAGTTCTGTGGGATTTTATTTCAGTGTTGTAAAGAAGAAACACATTTGTGTAAAACAGGACCGAAGGCGCTGATCGATATTCCAGCCCCTACAGAACACTGTAGCCTCCGTGTCTCAGTATGAATATGGATAAGGGATAAAATTAACACAGGTGTCAGAAGGCAGGCGAGACAGATGGATTATAGGGGAAGGAAAATAAAATAATTACAAATCCAGCTCGCTATAGATCACATGCACTGTGTTCGGGTCAAAAATAACCTGGACGCTTATACAACCACACACACACACACACACACACACACACACACACACACACACACTGTATACAGTATATATGTGTGTGTGTATATATATGACATACAGTTTAGCCTCTACCAGAAGTGCAAATAGTATTGTGGTTAAATAAGGAACTGTATATTACATGCGTTTCCAACTCCACGGTCGCTCCTGATGTTTATTTCTCTCTACACTGTAAAACAACACTGAAGGCGTTTATCCAGAACACACAATAATCTTCTCTGAACAGGTGATATTGAGATGTTTATCTGCTCCTTCTGCTCTGTAAAGCTTCATAACGGCTCTAATCTGAGGTGCTGGTTGAGGTTAATTGGTGATTTCTGAGGCTGGTGACTCTAAATGAGCTTCTCCTCTGCAGCAGTAAGTTTTGGTCTTTGCTGTCCTGGGAAGGTCTTCATGAGGGACAGTTTCATCCTGGAGCGCGATGGGTTTTACACACACACTCGACACAATACTGTTCTTGTGAGAACTGATCCAGAACAGCTGAGCTTCATGTCTTACAATAACAGCTGACTGTTAGTGATGTTGTTGTTCGATGATTACATAATTCCAGATGTGTTATTTCATAATTGTGAAATCTCCAGTATTGTTGTAGAATGTAGAAAATAAATCACTAAACTAAAGATACTGAATTAAAAGGTTTGGCGTGGTACTGTATACAGATTACAGATTAGCCACGAATTCTGGTGGAAGAACATTACGCCCAGTATTGTGCAGGTTCCCCTTGGGCCCCTGAGGGCCCGACTCCACAGGACCCCTGGGTGTGTTAGGGTATCTGGCACCAGGACGTTACGAGCGGATCATCTGGGTGACTCCTGACTGCGTGAGCTTACACTTACTGCTCGTCATGGTTCAGGAGGATGTAAAGGGGCGTGTCTATAGAATGATTGACCTAAAGGTTTTTTATCATTTCTATATGAAATTATTAATATGAGGACGAATTCTGACTCGTGCACCTTGAAATTATATATTTTTTCAAAGGTCTTTCTTGCTCGCGAGACTAGGATGCGCAAAGACACAACGCTATAAGAAAATAACGTTAAAAAGTATTCAGCATTACGGCGTGACGTACAGTCCACTAGACTAGCCGGGTGCGAAGCGGTAACCTCTGAGCCATGCGTCATACAGTGAAGTCTTCTCTCCGAAAGCACCGCGGCGAGTCGAACGCCATTTAGCTGACAAGGCTAACATTTAGCGGAGTCTCTCAGCACGCCTCTGAGTGACAGACCGCTGGGGCTCGACTGCCTCTCGAGTGCGTCCTTTCGGTCACGTCTCATTCAATCAGGCGCCGGCGACGGACTCAACGACGTCCCAGCAGGCCAGAGTGCTGAGTCTGAGTGATGCTCTTCTGCCACGCCACAGCGGCCACTCGCTAAAAAATCACCGCTAAACAGACTGTGAAGTGACCTCGCGCAGAGACGGAGCGCCGCGCTAACCGGAAAGCTCGGAGCAGTTACGGGTGATCTGGACCTGATTATTCGCTCCAACACGGAACTCGAGCTGATAAACACACGCGAAAACCAAAACCCACAGTATGATCCACTGTATTCCTGCACAAACCTGCTACAATACTACAGTCACTTCAGTGAATTTATTCGGCCATTTGTGCATCAGGAGTGTTTTTGTTGTTCTCGACCGAATGTTAAATCTCACAGATGAACTCGATGCACATTTCAGTTTTCTATACACTAAGATTTATTCTCATTCATCTATAATTGCGGATATTTCTTTCATTCTCTTAACATATTTATATATACAAAACATTCTTTATATATTTTATACTCTTTAGGTCTCAGTGATTTCTGTTGTAGTATGCTTGTCTTCTAGGTTTTTATTTTTATTAACTTATGTTTTTTTGACTAGGCTACACACGTCTGATGATCTTTAATTGCTATAACATGTTTATTGTCTATCGTTGTTACTGTCCTTGCTACTAGATGCTGGAAATTTCCTTCAGGATCAATAAATTCAATTATGTCTGTCGATAAATTATTTTATACATAGATACTTTGCACCGACTCCAAAAAAAAATGTTTTTTATGTATATACTGTAGTGTATATATTAATAATAATATAATATAAAAATAATAATATGTAGAATCAGGCAATATATACTGTATATATATATTTATAATATATATTTCCGGACAATATACAGATGATGATTATTATCATAAGACTTAAAAAAGACATTAAAATAATTCAGATAAAAAAAATAAAAAAAAGGTCATTTTTAGATTTTGGTATGAACTGGACTGTCTGGATGGACGCAGTGTGTGTGTGTGTGTGTGGAGTCTGCATGTTCTCCCCGTGCTCGGTGGGTTTCCTCCTGGTACTCCGGTTTCCTCCCACAGTCCGAGGACGTGCACATTAGGCTACCTGACAATCCCACATTGCCCGCAGTGTGTGAGCGAGTGTGTAAATGGATTATGAACCCGAGTGATGTAGCCGAGGTTGAAGAACTGGACGAGGCAGAATCTACAGAAAAAACGACTCTGAACATTTTAAGCACTAAACATTCATATACGGATGGTGTCCGGGAGGGTGCGGGGGGTAAAATGCATGCTGTTGATAAGCATAAGGCGAGCAAGGGAGCAGGAGGACAATGGGACAATGGACGCTCGTCTCCAGCTCAGGTTAATACAAGCTTTCCAACAGAGCTCCAGTTCGGCCCGATGGAGGTTAATTACACACAGAGCTCCTCTGACAAGCAGCCCAGTTGATTTTATGTAAATTGTGCAGCTTCTATAACGGCTAGTCGCTGCAACGACCAGAGAGAAGATGGAGAAATAAATCCTGAAGTAATCTTTTCATGCCTGTCCCGGGTCAGATCCGGCGGTCCTGACAGGTACGCATCATCAGGACCAATCTGCTGTCCGTCTCTCGTAAACAAGCTTCCGCACGCATCCTGGGAAAATCTATTTCCCAGCACTAGATTACTGAGGAGAGACAATACAGAGCCGCAGGACGGGGCCCGGTGGCGGAGAGAATTAATTACGGCAGAAGCTTCCTACAAGTGCGTGTAGTTTCAAAGAAAAAAAAAAAACCCAGAACAGACAGTGTTTCCCCTCCCTCTTGACATAACTGGTTCATGTGAAAAGCACCCAGAGCGCTCCGTGGATTTTCATTTTCACACGTCGGGACCCTGCTGGGAATTTTTGACACCTCGTGAGGCAATCTGTTGTCGGCAATTTGACACCCGTTCACGTGAAAAAGAAAAAGAAAAGAGATACATGTTTATCGTGAGAACTCATCAGAATGCAGTGACGGACGACGGCATGCCCGGCGTATGCTCGAGAATCACCCCGGCGCCGTAATGGCGCCGCAGCATTAAGCCCTCGAGACGGGGATTTTCATCCACGGCGTCTAACGCTCCCTTATCTCCGTACTCGAGACACCTCCTGTTCGACGAGTTTGATTCCTCCCCAACACTCTCTCTCTCTCTCTCTCTCTCTGTGAAACGCTCGGCCGACTCCAACGTATCTGTGAGGGAGGATATGAGGAAAGGGGGAGGGGGAAGGGGGGAGGGGGAGGGGGAGGGGGAGGAGGGAGGTCGATTTCGGAAGTCTGTGCTACAAGCCCTGAAGCGGTTTGTGATGCTCAGAGGGACATGTTGTAGAACAGATGCAACAATACTCCTTGATCAGATAGAGACGTTCGAGCCGTGTGGAGAGATCAGAGGAGTGGAAACGAGCCGCACGGAGCAATCGAAGGAGATAAGACCAGCGAATGAGTCGGGTACGCCATGGAAACCTGGTTCTGGAGAGGGGTTTTTTTGTGTGTAATGGCTGTAATTGTTGAACTTCTGATCACCAGTGGGGGGTCACTGTGAGGTTCATGGTCAGTGGAGCAGTAATGGCCACCGGAAACACACAAGCTTTCAGGACACGGTGCTAAAACCTGATCCATCTGTTAATCGCTGGACCCGTATACCATGATTGGGTTACGGTTCCCATTTTAGGACGATTTCCAGAGAGAAGAAAGCAAACCGCCAGCCCACAGACAATCCAGTCTGGGATAATTACACAACTTTTACTTTTAACTCTAGTAATTACTGCACTCAGATCAGGAGATCACAGCCTGTTTAAATGCGCTGCTTTGCGTTAATGACGCAGGGAGAGTGAAGCCTGTGTGAATGCGCGAGCGTGGAGCCGTTTCAGTTTAATAAAGCTCTACGGTTTTGTGTAAATTATTTACAGCCCTAACCCTTTCCTCCGCAGCGTCTCACTTCCCACTGCTTGTTCGGCTCGGCTCGCTCGGCTCGTCCCCTCCGGCGTATCCGTCCCCAGAGAGCGACAGGCGCGGAAAACAACATTTCAGTCACGGCACCTCTCAGGGCCGACTCTAATGGAGCTGACTGCGTCTCACAACAGGGGCAGCGTGTCCAAACCCCCCCCGGAGACTCGGCTGGAACCTCGAGCACAGTGAACTGCAGACACGGCTGTCATGAGACGTCCTGTAAACCATTAACCATGCAACGCTTTACTGTAAAAATGCGTTCTGCCAGACGCCGGCGGAGGAACACACACACAGGCCTCGGCTAGGTTTAACGCTAGGAGGAAGCAGCTTCTCCGAATAAAACTCTGAAATCCTGCTCAATCACGCTCAAATAGACTGTATGTATATATAACACACTTACATACTGTATATCTCAGAACTCAACAAATCAAATCTCTCTCTCTACCGTCCCTCTCTTTTAAGAGTTTTATTATACGTTATAGGTTTATAAAAAATTTTATTTACTACATAAATGTATATTTATTATATATACTGTATTTGCCCATGTCACACTATGCAGTCAAAAAATGAAGATTTTTTGTCAAAGCTGATTTTAAGCTCCGCCCACTTCACATACTGTAATCCCATCAATCCCTGAAACATTTATGTCTCGATATGTCACAATTTTTTTTCGTATTCAAAATTATGGCTGCATGATTTAATAATAATAATAATAACATTGCGATTATTTTGACACATATTGCGAACCATTAAACAAACCATTGAAGATTTCACCGTATTTATTTAGGCTAACATCAATAAAAGGTATTTAAAAACAAACAAATGCTTCAATTATTATCAAACTCTACATGAATTCCCGACTATGCGTATTTCACCGTAACAAATTGCGGCCTTTTAAGTAATTACTCAGGTCCGTATCATGATTTAGAGTTTTATGTGTTTAATTGTGCAGCACTAATTAAAACCAAAATATTCCTAACGCTAATTATCAGCGTTTGTGAAACTGTCCGTGTTCCTTTCCATAATTAGAACGTAATTATATCGGAATTTCCCAAAAACGGTGACTGTTGTTGGATTTACACCAGATTTAAAGGTTAAAATGACTATTTCTAATTAAAAACGTATAAATAGTAAAGAAATTGCATGTTAAGACTTTTTTTTTTTGGTGGAATGTCTGTATGAACTATACATCGGAGGCTTATTTACAGGACGCTACACCGTCTCGCTTTCGTTTACTTAATAATGAACAATCTCTGGAAAAAAGAACATCAAAACTTATAAGTTCTCTATCATAAAGTTTGCCGTATTATTCCTCTGCTTTTATTACTGTTATACCGTAACCCTGTAAAATTCTGCATTCTGATTGGGTAAAAGGTATTGATTAATTTCCTATAACAAGGAAATCACAGGTTCGCACACACAACATGGCACACACACACACACACACACACACACACACACACACACACACACACTACCTTTTGTCTCATGTTCTGTCTCTCTGAAATCATAATGCTGCTGCAGTGTTTATTGTTTTCGTCTGGCTGCCGTCTGATCCTCATGCACTCTGTCTTTGTTGCGCTGACGGTTCTTGTGTGTTTTGATGCACTAATTATTGTTCCACAGTAACCGAAAAAAACGAAACCAATTTCCGAGAGCACGACTCGTAGACAATAAGAAAAGTTTTTCGCGTCTATAATAACAGCTCATTCGCTGGGACGTTCACACCAGACGCCCCATGTACACGTGGAACTGGTTATGTGGTGAGAATGAAGGGAATCTTTACCGATTAAGGAAGGAGTCTCCAATATCAAAGGAAAAAAACAGTCAGAGGTAAAATGGTAGAAAAGGAGAGAGACAAAAAAAAATGCACTTGTTAAGAGTTTTCCTAGAATCTTGGCTCTTAAACAAACAATGAAGAAACTGAAGCTCTTTCAAAATATTTGCTAGACCTTCATACCTTTCCAGGTTTGAAACCTTTGGCCCTTTAAACATTTCAGCATGTACACAAGAACTCTATAGCAGACGTTTCTCACCTTCTAAAACCACGTTCAAGATTTTCAGGAACACCATGCTTTAGAAAAAACATGTAGCTTGTAAATGTGTGTACAGAAAGTATTCTAAGGCCAATTTTTGGATTTAACATAGAACGATGAACATGACATGATGTATCAGAATTTTACAGCTGGTACATGGCCGATTCGATTCAGGATTTAGGACTTTTTAATTCGATTCAACAGCACTAGTGCTTATTGTCCGATTTGAGTCAAACCGCTTATTTATTACTGAATTTTAAGTATTAAAAGCTACAAAAAGTATCGGACACTAGAATGCTGTGTTACTCGTGTTGTTTATTGTTTATATGGCGTCTTGTACAAAGCAATAACCTTTTCCCGCCTTTTCCCCCCAGCTCCACATTCAAGTCCAGTAGGTGGTGGTATTGCACTAATTGCGCCATAAATCCAAAAGAAGAAGAAGCAATAATCTTGCAAAATGAGAGCACTCATTTGTAAATAATTTTTAAAAAGTGTGAAGCAATCATGAATCGAAAACTGATCCATCAATCCGATTGATTAAATAGAGAAACAAAAGATCGAATAAATTGCGAAACACCTCTACAGCTTTCAATTCATATGCGTCCATCTACCGTATATGTCTAAAACAACTTTGAACTTTTGATGGAACCCACCCATTTTAGAACTGAGCAAAAATATTGGAACATGTTTCCTGCCACCAAAGTGTGCTCTTTTAGACTGATTACTAACAGTTACTAGCTCTAAATCCAAGACAAACCTCTAACAAAGTAAAGCATGGCCAAAGACTGGAGCCAGAAACGATCTGATGATGATCCAGAACATACGAGCTGGTGTGTAAAACACGGTGGTGGTAGTGACATGAGCTTAGGCTTGTACGACTGCTTCTGTAATGTTCTCGCTAATCTATACTGGTGATGAAACTCATAATGGCGCAGCAGAATGAGCTCGGAAAAGCTCCGTCTCCTGATTTACAAAGAAGTGGGTCCAATCTAACTGGAAGAAAATAGAAAGACACTGCAACACAACACAGGGGGAAAGACATTGAAGGTTCTACACTGGACGTGTTCATCAGCAGACCTGAACCCGACTGAGCAGCACTGTACTTTAAGATGAGACTAGAAACCACTAGGAGAAGCTGCACTATGAGGCTGGACAAGCATAAAAAAAAAAAAGATTGGTGGATCACCGGTGAAGGAATAAGCAGCCAAAAATAACATTAAATGCTATTAAATTATGCTAGCTTCAATTTCCTATCTGTTCCAATACTTTTGCTCACCCAGACATCTGGCGGTCTGCCAAGTCCTCCAGAATCTCAAAACCCAAATGACTTCAGTGTACAGAAAAAAAAAACTAAAGAATTAGCCTTGCTGTTCGAATACTCTCGAAGAAGACTGTAAATGTTGTTTAATCCTGTCGCCCCTTGAACTTTTTCGTAAGTATGAGCTTAAATCCGAGTTGTTTTTTTTTCTCGAAGAAAAAAGCACAAGCAAAACTTTGTTTCCCAGAAGCATCGAGCTTTTATCTTTTAGCCTTGTGTGCTGTTCCAAACTATTATTTCCCCGCAGCCCACTCCAGTCATTGTTATGAAAGAGGTACGTCTGACCAGGGGTGAAAATGAAAAACAGCTCTCTTGATACTGCAGCCAATTCTTGTTTTCCATTTCAAATCTTTCCATCTACGCAGGGACTTGGCTGGCATAATCAGAGACTATTCAGCTCGGCAAAAAACCTGAGGTCAAAATAAAGTCTCCTCCAACCGAGCTCCAGCAGCGAGGGAATGGATTGCGGCTGTTTTTTTTTTTTTTTTTTTACTTTTTTTTGCAGACGTTCACTTTTTCTCTCCAGCAAGTAACAAGGAGAATGTTATTAAAGGTGGCTTTGTGTGAGCAGCTATGATGAATATTGATACGGAGCTACAGAGGCAAGGTTATTTTTACCGTAGTGTCTCATCCGGCTTCTCTACCTCTGCACCAGCGTCGACGCTTATTTTCTGATCCGGATCAAAAGAACAATATTTATATAAATGCATACGTAAATGTATACATAAAAATAAACACATGTAAAAGTTTCTCGCTCTGTCTTTAACTTGCAAGTTTAGTTGTTTAAAAACAGTTACTAGCTTTTTTCTTTTAAACGACTATTAAAACAACTATTAACGGCAATTAAAGCGATTAAAGTTTTTATAAAATGCTGGCATAAATTTAAATATATTGATTAAAGTGCTTGAATGTTTGTATGTTTTTGTAATAAAGGAGGCGTAGTCAATGAGTCTGTCAGTGAAAAACATGTGGCATATACCTGTCAGGTACTGTAAAGAAGGTGTGGCCTATATAACTGTCAGTCCAATAAAAGAAGGTGTGGCCTATATACCGGTCAGTCCAATAAATGAAGGTGTGGCCTATATACCTGTCAGGTACTGTAAAGAAGGTGTGGCCTATATACCCGTCAGCTAATAAAAGAAGGTGTGGCCTATATACCTGTCAGTCCAATAAATGAAGGTGTGGCCTATATACCCGTCAGCTAATAAAAGAAGGTGTGGCCTATATACCTGTCAGTCCAATAAAAGAAGGTGTGGCCTATATACCTGTCAGCTAATAAAAGAAGGTGTGGCCTATATACTAGTCAGGTACTGTAAAGCAGGTGTGGCCTATATACCCATTTGATGCAGTAAAAGAAGGTGTGGCCTATATAACTGTCAGTCTAATAAAAGAAGGTGTGGCCTATATACCTGTCAGTCCAATAAAAGAAGGTGTGGCCTATATACCTGTCAGCTAATAAAAGAAGGTGTGGCCTATATACTAGTCAGGTACTGTAAAGCAGGTGTGGCCTATATACCCATTTGATGCAGTAAAAGAAGGTGTGGCCTATATAACTGTCAGTCTAATAAAACAAGGTGCAATAAATAAGGTGTGGCCTATATACCTGTCAGTCTAATAAATGAAGGTGTGGCCTATATACCTGTCAGTCCAATAAATGAAGGTGTGGCCTATATACCTGTCAGTCCAATAAATGAAGGTGTGGCCTATATACCTGTCAGGTACTGTAAAGCAGGTGTGGCCTATATACCCATTTGATGCAGTAAAAGAAGGTGTGGCCTATATAACTGTCAGTCTAATAAAACAAGGTGCAACTTAAAAACCTGTCAGTCACTGTAAATAAGGTGTGGCCTATATACCTGTCAGTCCAATAAATGAAGGTGTGGCCTATATACCTGTCAGTCCAATAAATGAAGGTGTGGCCTATATACCTGTCAGGTACTGTAAGGAAGGTGTGGTCTATATACCGGTCAGTCAATGTAAAGGAAGTGTGGCCTATAAACCTCAGTCTAATGAAAGGATTCCTACATGTTGCCTCTATATATGTCAGTCATAGCAAAGGAGGCGTGGCCTATATATCAGCAAGTTAGGACTGCACACACGCCTCTTATTGAAGGAGGCTTAGACTTTTTGTCCATCAGTCACAGTGATCTATATATTTGTCAAATTTCGAGGTTATACCTTGATATTAATGTTAATATGCAGGTTTATCATATGACAACAACAACAACAATAATAATAATAATATATGAAAGTGACTCATATGAGGTGATGATGCACAAAGAACACCTGACTACAGCAACTTCCTCCTGAACAACTCTGCAGTAAAACAAGCAGGATCATCATCATCATCATCATCATCATCAGTGAGCCTGCTCATGTTCATCAGCACATTTCACACACACACACAAGCACGCACGCACACACACACACACACACACACACACACACACACACACACACACACACACACACACACGTGGAAAACTCCCAATGTGAAAAAACAACAGCATCAGCTCTGCAAATCTGAAGATCAGGCAGGTCTCAGGGGACCCATGAGCAGAAACATCGACAGGAAAACAGCAGATGGTATGATCCAGGTGGAGAGGGGAATGCTGGGTAATTTAACATCCCATTACCCGTGTTCGACATGACAGACACGGCGGGGGCAAAGACGAAAACACACACCGCTTTCAGGATCCCTTCATGTTTTGTTTGCTGTAAATTTACTGCAGATGTTTTTTTTTTATGTTTTCATAACAGGTTAAGTGTCTACATAACACACACACACACACACACACACACACGTAGCTGAACACCTGCCAAATCTGCTTCCTAGAGGTAAATATGGCACAGCACTCAGTAACTAAGACATCAGCACTTGCACGTATGCACACACACACACACACACACACACACACACACACACACACACACACACACACACTCCAGATTACCACCCTTAAAAACAACAAGCAGGAGAACTGTCAAAAATCTCATCAAGTATCTGTGCGTGTGTGTGTGTGTGTGTGCATGTGTGTGTGTGTGTGTGTGTGTGTGTGTGTGTATGTGTGTGTGTGTGTGTGTTATTATCCTCAGTGGTCTCAGAGCGGTTTTTTTCTCACCATACTCGCCCAGATCCTACAACACAACACAAGTGTGTATTACATTCAGAATTGTATCGTAATTATCTCTTTAAATTCATCTAATGTCTTTGTGTGTGTGTGTGTGTGTGTGTGTGTGTGTGTGTGTGTGTGTGTGTGTGAGAAAGGTGACATTACTTCTTCGTCTGTTTCCTAGAAATGAGAAATTATTCAGACTTTCTTAGAAACCAGAGTGATTGTCTTTAAATTATTTGCCCAGGTTGTGTCTATAAGAGTGTATCTCTCTCTCTCACACACACACACACACACACACACACCCCTGCGTGTCATGCCCGTCATTAGCACACTGAAGCTGTAACCGGTTCTGCAGTGTGAAAGGTGATGCGGCGTCACGCTCCGGCACACATTCCACAGCGAGCTCGGAGACTAAACGCACCGACGGTTATCTGGTAGAAACACACCTGCTGCCAAAGCACGGCCCGTTAATGTGGAACGCCAGCGACGGGGCGGAGCGGCACCGACACCCGGGTACAGGAGTGCAATTTACTGCCCGAGTTACTCCTGTCACTTTACTGCTTTAAATGATGACTTGTGAATTAGAAACAGAAAACTCTGTGCGTGCGAAGTGTGTGAAGATACTGTGGACTTCAAAAGCCCAGGTTTGTGTAACAGCCTCAGCAGCAGCGTCCTCGTTTCCCCTCTCGTCTGTTCCAACCCCTCTTTTGCACACTAATATACAGATGCGCCTGCGATTTTACTTGCACACTCACAAGCGTGCTTTCAAAAATGTGTGAGAACGCGTCTATTAAGTTCACTTCAATTGTGTTGACACTCATAAGTGCGCGATAAAACATGTACGGTGCCCGTCTGTTAAATTCCCAGATGAAGTAATGATTTGTTCGAGGTTCGATTTTTGATGGTATGAGGACCGACTGTGATGAAACGAAGCCTATATATGTTACCTCAAGCTCGGCCTAGTACGCCTGCGAAAACCCCGTTCAAATCCGTTCAGTAGTTTTTACCTGATGCGCGCACAAACACACAGAGAGACAAAATTCCCAAAATCATTGTCATGTCTTACTACTCATCTTATGTCCCCACAAAGCATTTTTTCAGAAATATCTTCAATGTACAGACACTTTACAGTTTTATTTATCAGGAAATGTCAACGTATATTAATAACAATAAGAAGATAAGAAGAAATAAGTCTAAACGCTAA
Source organism: Clarias macrocephalus (assembly GCA_011419295.1). NCBI lineage: Eukaryota > Metazoa > Chordata > Actinopteri > Siluriformes > Clariidae > Clarias > Clarias macrocephalus. The sequence goes on along the minus strand of JAAGKR010004426.1, from coordinate 17,306 downwards.
TCAGGACGTAGCTGTGCTGGTGGACGTCCTGTAGAAACATTAATAATTAGACCATTAATAAAACATCTGTAAGTGTTTACGGTTCCTGCTTTAGTGAACGGTGCGCTCGTGCTACTCATCTGAACCGTCATGAGTCTGTCACACACACACACACACACACACACACACACACACACACACACTGTCTGGTGAAGAAAAAAAAAAAGATTAACTGTGACTATAAACATTACACGTGTGTGAAAAAGAGTGCAAGACCTCAACAGAGCCGACAGAGCGCGCAGAGAAAGTAAAACACACTCCTCGAGTGTCATCTCTGTCATACTGTCGTCTCTCTCACACACACACACACACACACACACACACACACACACACACACACACACATATTTATGCATCCACATGTCATGAGGCAGAGGGGAAAATACAGTAAATGAAACAAGGCCACGAGTTCGGGAAGATTTTTTGTCTCTTTAACGCAAGTTTATTTTTCGATTACTGGGTACTTGATTTAATTTGTTTGTTTTATGTTTATTTATTAACAAGTCCACACTTACACACTGCATGTTTAAGGCTCATTTATTAACACACACACATAAATAGAAATAAACAATATTTATAATACAAATAATATTTAAATAAATAATATAAATATAATATAATATTTTGTAGGTAATAATGTTGTTGTTAGTCTTCCACATCCTGTAACAGCACTGCTGTAATTAAACATAGTGTCATATACAGCAATGCTTTAGCTGTTCTCAATATTTATTAGCATCAGGTATAAAATTAAAAATAAATAAATAAATAAAGAGAGAGAAAAAAAATTATTTATATATATTTTTTAAGTTTATTCCAGACTCTACTGAATGGTTACTTAAAAAATGTTTTTTTGGTTATTATTTTTTGTAACTATTAGGTTTTTATGTAATATACATTATAGTACTAAGGTGTAAAATTTGAAGTTAGATTAAAAGAAAATCATTATTTATGTATTTAACATAAATTTCAGAATGGATTTTTTCAAACATAATATTCATTATTATTATTATTATTATTATTATTATTATTATTATTATTTCAATCCTATTATATCACTTTAGAGTCCAGTATGTCGAAATATGTCTAGTAGATGATTTGCACATTTTAGCCGATGTTGTCACAGAGCACTTTGTCACTCTTGTTTTGATAAATTGTCCTCATGCATGTCAGAATGTGTCTGGAGAACCTCTGCAGCTTCCTGATACCGTCTCTGATAACTTCAGTACGTGTTCACTGTATACGGATATACTGGATATGTTTATTACGCTGAAAAAAGAAAATTCTAAAAGGTTCTTGAAAATTCTTGTTAGTTCCACGTTCTAGAAAGTTCTATAAAATTCTCTATCAGCCACTGATTCTGCCTGAGACGTTCAGGAAAAGCGGTTCATCATCACCAGGTCACAAAAGCAAAGCTTGAGGAGGAAACCAGGTTCTCACTTTTCCATTCACTTTTAACATAATCATTTTTATGTCACCATATAGCGTCCCTCACGCATCTAGGGTAATAACTTTTCCAAAATAAAAGTCTATATACTGTATATATACACACAGATGAAAGTATTTATTTAAACAGAAAAAGTGCATATATATATATATATATATACTGTATATTTATATTTTTCTACAAGTCTGCTTTTTTTTTTGAGGTACTGATACCCACCTGACACGGTTACCATATATGGTCATTGGCCTGGATAAAGGTTTAGAGAAATTTGAATCTTCTTTATTTTAACGTGTTTAAAGCAGAAACGGACAATTTAGACAAACTACTTCAACTTTTTTTTTTTATTATTATTCCCCAAACCCTCTTCTGTAAAATGATTCTCATTTTAGGTGATTATACTCTATTATTAAATAAAATGATACATTAATAAAAAAAAATGATAATAAATAGCACCGGTCAAAGTTTTTATTATTTTCTTATTGGTGGAAAGTAACAAGAAGAATTTTAAAGTACATTTTAAATATTTATAGGTTTATTTCTGGTGTGTGTGTGTGTGTGTGTGTGTGTGTGTGTGTGTGTGTGTGTGTGTGTGTTAAATATTGAGATTGATTATGATTACTTCCTGTTAGACTCGAGCGCGGCCGCAGCTGAAAGTGTCTCAGTGATGCTCAATGAACAAACAAATACACTGAGATGATGTTTAAATTCCATCTCATTAAATTTCTTTCATTTCCCAAGTTATTTTCCGTCTCTCAGGCTGTGAGGGAAATCTCACGCCAAAACCCCCTTTCGGCTGATTCTTAGCCACAAATCTCAAATTTGTGATGAAATAAGTGCTGCTGCCAAGCGTGGATGAAAATTCCCAAATTAATAAACTCATTTGTCTCGCAAGAGAGCGTCGAGCCAAAAACACCAAACGTGTCCCATCGCACGTGTTCAGCTGAATCGTGTCTCCTGGTTGTGATGATTTCACATGACGGCCAGAACACGGCATCGGCGCTAAAAAGTGTCTCACCCGGCTGAAAAGTGCATTTTCAGATAGGATCGTATAAAAGCATTTTTCAGAACAATTAACGCTTCTCATCACCCGACCCGTACTTGGTGTTTTGCACACACATTTATACTTTATCACACAAAAAGAAACACATTTGCTTTACAAAAGTTCAGGCCCTTTTAAGTTTTAGTATCTGTAACTTTTTTGAATTTAAATCTTTCAACGATCTTAACGGTCATTCAGATGAAACTTGGCTAATTTGGCCAAAGATTTCACATGAAATAACATAAACCTGAAAAAGTGTATTATTCTAAATGCTAAACTGTTAAGATATCGCACCATGAATTTGACATGGTTACGGACACTACAGATATTTTGGGGAAGAAAAAAAAAACTTAATTTTACATAAATGCTTTTGTGCAACAATTTTTACAGGTCATATGCTTCTAGAAGCTTCTACCAATTTTAGTATCAATACTCATAAAGAAATGAGTATTAATACTAAATACTCATTATTTATATAAATGATTATAAATTATAATAATGATGATTATAAATGATTATTGTTTGACGTGAGACGGTACAACGCAGAATATATATAACGCACAAATAAAATCCTCTCTCTAAAACAGCTGAAGTTAGCAACTTGAAATTTTTGGCTCACACACATTTTCTATATTATGTGTATAAAATAAGAAAATGAAATAAAATCAACAGCAATAGTGTGTTTTGGCCGATAAGACTTTTTCAAAATGTGATTTGACTCTGAGGTCTTTGGTCATTGCAATGCTGTAAAACTGAGCCAAGGGACAGAGCTGTAGAACTGTAAAACTGTCACATGTCTGTTTTGGACGTGACACACACATTGCAGTTATTTACACAGTAGCGGTAATTAATGCTAATATAACCGCACCCTGAGCGCCGGCTCTGAAGGACGTTTTTCAGCTCCACACGTCATGCAGACACCGAACAGCAAAACATTCAAAGTTCAAAGTATGAAAGCGGGTCAGACGTGGCGTAGAGGAACAGAGGTGACGATGCTCGACAAACAGAAACCTTAACAAACACGGGCTGATGTGGAGCGTTTGTACATCGCGGCGCATCGCGAACCTGATTATCAGCGCGTCTCTGTTCAAACACGGCGGCCCATTAAACACTGAAGAGGAGGAGGAGGACGAGGAGGAGGAGGAGGAGGAGGACGAGAGGTTGCTTATTCTCTGTTAGATGGAAACCACATGCAATTTAGCTCTTCATCGCTTTCTAAAGGTCGGCGTCGGTGCTGAACCGGGACTTCGGCGGCGACATGAAAAAATAACAGGCTTCGGTGAAATCCGTGCGCTTACGCAAGCAGAGAAATCACTCAGGGCAAAATTGCAGGCCTCTTATCCTACTTATTTTCCTCTGGAGCGAGAAAATATTAAGCCGGCAGCAAGCAGAGGTCTTATTTTTAAGGCTGACTCGTGTGTGTGTGTGTGTGTGTGTGTGTGTGTGTGTGTGTGTGTGTGTGTGTGTGTGTGTGTGTGTGTGTGAGAATTGAGGCCCAAAATGAAACAGGGGGGAAGAAATGGCACACACATCGAAGTCCCATGAACAATCTTAATTATTGGAGGAGGTGGAGGCGGAGAGAGAGAGAGATTTAAAGAAGGAAATCATAAATCTCAAGTGAATAAGAGAGCGTCACGGCTTTTCACTCAACTCTACAAAAGCAGGATTGTGTGTATAAGTGTGTGTGTGTGTGTGTGTGTGTGTGTGTGTGTGTGTGTGTGTGTGTGTGTGTCTGGCCCGTCTCCAGTCCTCCAGCCTGAGGAAGACAGTGACAGCAGGAAATCTTTCTCGCCGGTGAAAAAGGCTCATGTAACGCTTTGAAAAGAGAGAGAAAAAAAAGGAAAAAGAAAAAAGAAAAGAGCAACGAATTCTCATCAGGCGAGTGACATTTAAATAGTCAGGAGTCATTTTCTCTCCGCTTCACCTCCCTCCTCCTCCTCCTCCGCCCCCCTCTCTCTCTCTCTCTCTCTCTCTCTCTCTGACTCTTGTTCCTTTTTTCTCATCCTCTCATCCTCCTCTCTCTCTCTCTCTCTCTCTCTTCTCTCCTGGAACAAAGTAATTTGAAGCCGTCACAAACAAATCTCGGACCTTTAGAAAATGTCAGCGAGACGTCAGGACGCCCGCGACGCATAAAGAAAAAAAAAAAGAAAGAAAGAAAGATAGAAGCACCTTTTGAGAGACTTTGGCTGTGATTTGCATGCAGATTTACAGTGTGAGACTGTATGTGGTCTTTCCTGTATGACATCATCACCATCCACGCAGAAACGCACACGAAGGTCACACGGTGGAGCGGAGAGTCGGGGATTAAAACCGAGACGATCAGTTTGCTGACAATAATCAGATGTGTATTAAACATTAGCTGCTGCAGCCGAGCCGAGCCGAACCTTCTTCACTGTAGCTCTTACAGGTGGCATCTATAGAAGAGCAGGACTGGGCGGAGTTGAAGAGAACTGGGCGGAGCTGAATACTGATCCAGGGGGAGGGGCTATTCCTATATATTCCTACATGAAATTTCTGATGCAGATCTAAATTTGAAACTATGAACATGACTAAGAAGTAAATTTTTTATAAATATTGTAAAAAATTGAAGGAAGGAGTCTCCAGTGTTGGTGCTTCTATGTTTCCGGACGAGAGCTTTAAACCGTTTTTCCTTAAAATTATTAAGTCTTAATGACTTCAAGAGAGAAAAAAAAGTGTAAGCTGGTGAACAAACAAGTGTTTATAGTGTAAATCGTTCATTATAGTGGAATCACTTGTTTCATGGACGTTCCTCAATATTTGTTAAATGAATAAATCATTTGTCTTTCTTTAATAAAAACGGTATTTTGTTAACAGGAATGAAAGACTGCGGCTGCAGAACCTCCACCTCGTCCCTCCGTCCCGCTGAGCTCGAGCGTCAACCATTTCGCTGTCACTTCCTCCACTTTTACTTCTCCCTAATTTATCCCTCAGTTGGAAACGGAGAGATAAAGAAAGCTCGAGTTGCCAGGATGTTTGTTCTTTTTTTTCTTTTTTCTTTTTTTTACACACTAGTTGCTATCTAATCTCATCGCAGCTGCACAACGTGTCAGCAGATCCAACACCAAGAAGCCTTTGTTTGCTTGTTGTCTCTTCGTCCTCTCTTTATTTTCTTCCAGCTCTCCTCCCGCTCCTGAGGATCATCCCGGCGATCTCGGGGGTTTAATACTGCTGCCAGTGCGGCGCCGATTCCGCAGGAACAATACAATGCGATGGTGTGTTTCTCGCAGCTCCCTGCCGGCTGCAGATGGCACGTTGTCTGCTCCGTCTGAAAAACACTCGTGTCATGCCGTATCGTCCTGGACGGCGTCTGCCCTATACTTTGTGAGGGTTTTTTGTGTGTGTGTGTGTGTTTTTTTTTTACCACCCACATTCTTGTTTTTCTTGTTGGACTAAAATTTTATTTTTATTTCCATGGTAGGAAAGTTCTTGGGCATGACAAGCATTAGCAAAAAAGAAAAGAAAAGAAAATTAAAACCAGAAACAGACTGGGGGTGTCGTAGGGACAGAGGGTGCGGTGTGGGGTCGGCCTCCAGAGGTCGCGGACGGACCCGGACATCTGTAACTGGTTCATGGTTTCTTTATATTAGTGGACAAAAATGTCTCAACAACATCTCTGGTCCGTTTAGGATCCACTGATGATGATGACGATGATGATGATAATGATGCCCGCTCCTGTGACCTTGCCGAGTGTAACCCCCCGCCCCTCCTCCCCCTCAGGGAAAACACCCCGCCCCCAGCGTCTGTTGGTAATCTGGAGTACGATTAGGACCGAAATGACCCCTAATTTAGAGCGAGACGAGTCCATCAGGTAGACATCATTATGTTCCGACCATTTTAACAAAGTCACGACTATAATCATACCTCATCTCTGGCAGGCCGCCACAAGCTTTACCTCAAGTTTATGAGGCGTGTCTGCTCTCGGGATTTTCATTTCATCGACGTGTCACGTATCCGACTTTCTGCTCCAGTTTCTAACACCGGGTGTCACAGATAAAATATCAATCCAAGCATGACTACAGAACATTTACATGTAGACACAACAGCTGAACAAAGACTAAATGGTGGAAGGACGCCACCTTAGTGCGGTAAAACTTCCATTAATGCTCCTCAAAAAGACCCCTCGTCCACGGCGGTGCGGTTTCTTCTGGGTGCCATTACTTTTGTCATAACTGCACAGCTGTTTTCTACGAGTCTGACTGTTTTGTTTTTGTTGTTGTTTTGTTGTTTAAACTTCACTCCTTGCGCTTTATAAGAAGCCGCTCAGTTTGCTTCTGTAAATTTGGCGATTTTAGTTTTAAAAACAAAACAAACAAAACGTTTAATGCATCAAATCAAACATTAATTGGATTGTAAAGTATTTAACTAAAGTATAGTATTATTGAAGTAAAGTATTTATTTTTTATTCATAGTGAGTTCTTCAACACTGACTAACAGAAAAAAACAAAAAAAAACAAACCTAGCTAACTCACGATACGTTTATAACGCAGCTGTTCCTGAGCGGTTTATGAGCGGTCTGAGCAACACCGCCACCTACTGGACTGGAGTGTGGAGCAGAAAATAAACCATGAGCCACTATGAATTCGGAGTAGCTACTAAATGTTACTTCATGACGTATGTGAAGTGGGTGGAGCCTAAAATCAGTTATTTATTTATTATTATTTATTTAATGCAACTTAACAAATGAGCCGAATGACCTTTCGTTTTCGAGGAGGTCCTGAGAGAGCGGTGACGTTCCTCCGCGGTGCAGATTCAGGTCAGAAGCTCCGCACTTGTTTCCTCAGTGAGGGACAAAGTGTGTGAGGCTGAAAACAAGTGACGCCATCTGTTCATCCTCGACAGGGTGTGGGAGAAAATGTGTGCGTGTGTGCGTGTGTGTGCGCGTGTGTGTGTGCGTCAGCGATCCAGACTTTTACGGCACTCCCGACTTCTTCCGGCGCTCCAGAAATGTTCCCTAAGACGTCCTCGCTGAAGACACGGACAAGAAGGAAAGAACGTGTGTGAGATCAGAAACGCGCTCCGACCGAGACGGTCTCAGCACCAGAGGGGTTTAAATCTCACACACTGTGAAATTATTATTATTTTTCATCTTTAAATCACACACTGTGTTGTGCTGTTATGGGAAAATCATCATCAACAAACCGTGAGTGAGTGATGAGGTGGTGATGCTGCGTTTTATTCCTCTTACACCAGTACAGTCAGGGTTAATGAAACAGCAATGCATCAAACTCTGTCCACGTTTATCGCTATGTTTAGTCTCAGAACGTCCACAAAACACCTTCCTGTTGCTCCCGTCTCCTCCTCCACTCTCCCTGACTCGTCTCCCTCTTTGTCTTTCTCTCTCTCGTCCAGTAATTAAATAATGTCCTGCTACAACACCTGTACGGGGAGTATTGATGATTTAATTACTCCGTGTGTGTGTGTGTGCGTGTGTGTGTGTGTGTGTGTGTGTGTGTGTGTGTGTGTGTGTGCGCGCTACATGACGTTCCTGTTTCCCGAAGTCTTTGACTTCCTACTGTAACTCTTCTTTTATTTTTTATTTGTTTGTTTTTTGTAAAGCTGCAACATTAAACATAACAATAAACATGAATATAGAACACGTTGTACTTTAATCAGTTTAAAGAAGCGTGTAACTGAGGAATAACGCTCACAGGAAAACGCTGGAACAGGAAACTCATCAACTACAACACAGTCTACTGGGAGGCAACACCTGTAACAACACACACACACACACACACACACACACACACACACACACACACACGAGCTGCATCTGACGCTTTCAGTGTTCTTCCTTCAATAATCACAGTCATTTATAGTTTCCTCTCTGTGTCTGTCTGTCTGTCTGAACTCCACACACACACACACACACACACACACACACACACACACACACAGATCATAAACACAATGTGAAATTACACAGAAATAAGAAATAAGATCTCTGTCAGCGTGTCCTTAAAACACACTCAAAGTGTTTAGTCAGATGGAGACCATGTGTGTGTGTGTGTGTGTGTGTGTGTGCGCGCACGTTTTACAGGCTGCTGTATCAAAAGGCCTGCTTTCTAACGTGATTACACGGCCCTCAGCCTCTGCCTGTGAAAGAGACATCTGGAGACACACACCATTACTTTCTCTGTCTGTCTGTCTGTCTCTCTGTCTCTTGCTATCTGTTTCACTGTTTGCATTTCTCTTTATTTCTCTGTCTGTCTCCCTCTCTATATGTGTCCCTCTCCCCCTGTCTATCTCTTTTTGTGTCTCTCTCTGTCTGCCTGCCTCCCGGTGTGTCTGTCTCACTGTCTGGAGATCTGTCTGTCTTTCTCCCCGTCTCCCCCTGTGTCTGGTTTGTCTCGCTCTCTCTGTCTGTCCCTCTCTCTCTCTGATGTCTCTGTTTGTCTTTCTCTCGTTCTATCTGTCCCTCTTTTTGGTTCTAAGTTCATGGTGTGTTTTATTGGCGTGTCCATATACAGACACTCTCAGCAAATTATAATAATATTATTAGGGAAGACAAAAGCTCAAGAAGACATTGAGAGGTGGAGTGTGTGTTCCAGAGTGTTTTCCTTCTCGAGTTTCTGAACCGTGATCCTTCGCTCAGACGACCTCAACTCCACCGCTTCATGAAGACGAGCCCGGTCGTAAATTAGGACACGCCCACTACCGCGCCTCTGCCACTAATGAAACCTAGAGGGACGCTCACGTCCTTCATCCGTAATTACTCCACCGCTCCAGAGACAGCTGTATATAACAGCCCTGACCTCTGACCTCCTGACCTCTGTCCCCAGTCTCTCCCTGAACATTTTATTACACTGGATTCAGAATTTCAGCGTTTGAGAAAGGCTTTGAGACGAGCATCTGTGAGGAAGAGGAGTGAAATACAGAGACGATGGATAATAAAAACAAACACAGAGGGAGCTCACGTTAAAAAATAAAAATGCTAACAAGCTGCTCCCGTTTCTTCCTGTGTCATGACCGATATTTAGCACGTCGCTAACACTCCCAGTTTACTCCTCACCTCTCCGCTTTAGCGGACGCGTCAGGACGAATTAACCACCAGCTCCATCTATCCAACCGTCCTCCCGTCTCTAAAAAAAAAGACTGAGAGTCCCACTGCACTCCAGACGTGTACACAGAGCATGAGTGTGTGTGTGTGTGTGTGTGTGTGTGTGTGTGTGTGTGTAGACTAATTAAACACTCGTCTTCATATTGTTCTCTTAATATGACTCATCCTTCCATTTTCGCTCTGTTTTATGTAGCTCATTATTTTTATATATTTATTTAATTAATTAATTCAGGAAAAACAAAACAAGTACAGCGGTACCTTGCATACGAATGTAATCCGTCCCGGACGCGAGTTCTTAAGGTGAAAATTCGTATTGTGGGACGCATTCTCCCATAGGGAATAATGTAAATGCAGATAATCCGTTCCAGCCACACAAAAATATTACCAATTTACTTTTTATTTATAAAAGACATATAAATGTTAAAAATGTTTATAAATGAGATAAAAAAGTTAAATATGAAATAAATAGACATTAAACCTCAATTAACATTAATTTATGATTCCTCTCAGCACCAGCTGCTTTAAAAACCAAACTGAAAGCGGCTCCCTTTTCTTCTTGCTACCGTCCTTGTTAAGATTCTCGGGACCCGTGGTGATACGTCTTCGCTAAATCTTACACAAAATGCAAAAAAACCCACAAAAGAATAAGTGAACTCATTGGCTCCTGGGCGTACGCGCAACTTAGCCAGCTTTCGGTTCAGCTCGGTTCGGCCGCTCGTATGCCGAAAATGCTTCATATGTCAAGGCCAAATTTCTTGCAAAATTTCAGGTACTGTAGCTGTAGCTTGGCTGATCTAATCATGTGTCGACGTTTCTTCGCACTTCATCAGCCGAGCTGATCTCGAATAGACTCTGAATCGACTCAGTCCACTAACCTGAACCTCATGACCGAGCGACAGAAACACCATGAGCTCTTTGTATATAAGACAAAAAAATTAATAAATAACTGTTTGATGAGATACACGAGAGGTTTTAAACTCTTTATGTCTATACAGTAATTACTGAAACTAGGCAGCATGGTGTGTTAGCGGTGAGCCCCGTCGCCTCACAGCTCGCCTCTCAGGGGTTTGAATCTCACCTCCGGCCTGTGTGTGTGTGTGTGTGTGTGTGTGTGTGAGAACCGGTCCAGAGTGTACCCTGCTTTGTTCCTTAAGTTTCCTGAGTAGCTCCGGGATCCCTGGGACCAGCGTTTCGGTAAGTCGAATAAGGCTTATAGTCTCAGTGCTCGAGTAACTTTTACACTTTTTAACACACTTCATAAATACTTTTTTTCCTGATTGCTGTAATCACTGCATTTCTAACCAGTGAAAGAAAAACTTTTACAAGGACGTTTTCAAATTATTTTTTTCTTTTAACAAGTAGCAAATGAACCAGTAACGCACTTTATGAGCCTGGATGAGTTAACAGTGGCAGCAGGAACTCGTACATTAGATGAGCGCTGTAATGTAGTTCTAATGATGTTGCAATGTTGTTCACCGTTAAAATTGGAACGACTTTGATAGAATGATGTTGAGGTAACTTTGAATGAGCGGCTCAAACACAACACTGCAGATACAACCTCAGAACAACAGAACGGTCACTTTTACATGGAGCATTGATGCTGTGTCCGAGTACCCTCGTGCTTCATTACGCTTGGAAAGAGGCCCAGGTTCAAACCCCACAACCATCAAATTGTGACACTGTTGGGCCCTTGATCAAGACCCTTAATTCTCAAATTAAGGACCTGACGTTTTATGAGATAAAAATTAAGTGCATTACCGCCAAATGCGGTAAATTTTGATTAGAGTTTTGGAACGAACACAACAGCTTCGCACACACAGCGTGTGTATCTCATAGCTCGCATCTCTAAGTGTTGTAACGTTATCTTTGTTACATTTTCTTTTATAATATTAGAGCGAGGAGCGTCTTAGCTTCCAAACTACTCCACTGTAATATGGAGTTTGTGACGCTCATTGGCACAGACATTGTTATTTACTAGCTTTAACAGCATGCCCCCTAGTGGTCAACTGGAGACCATGCAGTGAATCCGAGTCCCTCTCACGCCATCAGTTTGGAATTAATTTGGTTTCGTTAGAAGCATTCAACAAAGACTTTTTTTTTTTTTTTAATCGCTTTAGACATGACGACGTGGACTGGAGGGGGACAATCAGTCACTCAGTACTTCAGATAAGAAAAATGAAGAATAACTCATTAAGTACACATATTCCTTCCACAAGTCACAGAAACAAACAGCGCTTTAAATCCCGGTCTAATCATCATCATTACCGTTGCAGATTAGCGGGAACTATGGTATTTAATCTGTTTTTAACTTTTAATGGCATCACTGATAAACATAGCTGAAGCAATGTTAAGAATGCGCATGTCTAATGTTAGCCAAGTCAAACATATTCTGAGAGTTTTATTTCACATTCATGAAATCAAAGCCTTCTTCATGTGCCATATCATAGAATCAGCAGATTAGTTCAGAGAGATGAGGGCCAGGGGGCGGGGCTTCCAGGAAGTCAGTTCACATCATCTCATCTCATCTCCTATAGTGTTTATCCTGTGTACAGGGTCACGGGGGGCCTGGAGCCTAACCCAGGAGACACAGGGAACGAGGCGGGGTACACACTGGACAGGGTGCAAAGCCATAGCAGGTCTCACACACACACACACACACACACACACACACACACACACACACACACACTGTAGGCATTTTTTGGGGGGAACACCAATTGGCCTAATCTGCATGTCTTTGAACTGTGGGAGGAAACCAGAGTACCCAGAGGAAACCCACCAAGCACGGGGAGAACATGCAAACTCCATGCACACGGACCCTGGTGCGGGAATTGAACCCAGGACCTGGAGTACAAAACATCACTCAGTCATTTCAGATTCATGTCAGATCATCTGCTGTTTTGTTAATAACAACTCAGAGTGTGTGTTAAGTCTCATTAAAGTCATTAAGTCATACAGATAGAATCAGTTCACAGCTTCATCAGATCTCAACGTTCAGCCTGATGAGAGAAGCGTCTCGAGATCTAGAGTCTCAGTTTCACACACACACACGCACACACGCGCACACGCGCACACGCGCACACACACACACACACAGGCTGGCAAGACAACACACTCTTACCCTTATTTAGGAATAGAAAGTTAACCTTGGAATGACTCCCATCTGCTGTCATCCTTAAGATTAAAGTCAACAATACAATCACACAACAGCTTCTTAATGACTCTGACACACACACACACACACACACACACACACACACACACACACACACACACACACACACACACTTGCACAATCCCATCCGTGATGCAGTTATCACAAACTTCATCATACCTTTCATACCTTCAAACTGAAGTGAAATTTACACAGACTGTAGACACTTTAGCCAATAAAAAAGCTCCTTTAAAAATATAGCTTTTAAAACGTTTTCTTCTTCAAAGCTGTCGAGAGATATTTATGTAGGTTCCACATTTACTGGTTCTTTCACACATTCTCAAACACAACACATTAAAGAACAGACACACTCATCTGAAACGTAAGAGAACCTATTAGGGGACAAAAAAAAAAAGTCATGTTCAGACATTCAGATGGCCAGTTTGATTTTCTGACTAACATGACCTCATATGAGACAAGCCCCTCCCCCCGGCTTGTTGCTCAGCTCTGCTGTTCTCTGGAGGGGTGTGGCTCAGCAGGAGCTCATTTACATAGACACTGAGCTGGTGCAGCATGTAGGAATGAAAGATGATAAACCTGGGCGATATGATGATTTAACATCGATGCTGCAATAAACTATGTCACAATACACTTCACCCTTTTCTAAGATTTTTTTTTAAAGTAACAAAACAGTAAAAAATCAATATGATCAGAATCGGTTCAAATTAAATTTTCTTTGTCAAAGACGCAGCCATACACATACGTATGTTATGCAGTGAAGTGCTCATACGAGCGCTTGTGACCCAAGAGAAGGGTCTGAGAAAGAGAAAGAATTGCACTAATGAGTACAATTAATGTACAAAAAATTAAATAAATAATCTAAATAAAAGAAAATGATACAAATGCAGAAAACCTTAAGCTGAAAGCTGAAAAAATGTTTAATAGCTGGCGTGATGTCAATTAATTATTAAAGGATTTTATTCAAGTCGTGTATCGCCAGACTGACTCCAAAATTCCAGAATTAAAAAAAATAATAAAAAATTAAATATATGTTTGAGTCGATAAAATTTGCAGTTCCTCTATAATCCTACAGGTGGCGCACTAAACTGTTCACACATTGGCAAGGTGGCCAGGCATCTGTGTGGCAGGAACAAATGCTTTCCTACGATTGTTTAGAATTGTAACAATCTGAAAAAACAAATATAGAAATCATAAACAAATCATATAAAATCGTAATAATTACAGAATCGCAGTACAAATCGAATCGCACAGAGGTATCATGATAATACAGTTTTTTTTTAAACAATACGCCACTTCTAGCAAAAACAATCCCCAACAGCTTACAAAAGAGATGTTTGTTAAACTTTCTCTTCCATATTCAGCGAGCTCACTAGGCTAATCAGGGTTTAGCTCCTGATGCATTTACGCCGTTCCCTGAGATCTCATGTAGACTTTAGATCACCTCTCAGATGTTTCCTGCCGTGTAGGATGCGTGTGTGTGTAGAGTGGAGCGGGGTGAACCCGAGTGATCATGGACGGTAAATGTGACAAAGGTCAACTGAAAGACCCCCGAGGCCTAGAAGACGCAGCTGGTGAAGGAGTGGAATTAAAAAACACTCTGCGCTGCTTGAAAATCCCAAAAGAACGGCAGCGCGATGTGAGAAGGTCGTCTGTTCGAGAACGGCTCTCGAAACTCCCTAATTAGCTCGGATGATCTTCACGCTCCGGTGCTTTTGGGAAACAGGGTCGTGTTTAGCGTCTTTTAGAGGACACGCTGATTTATCCCTGCTCCGCTTCACCTCGCCCGCTTAGATCTAATGATGCTTCTCTTCAAGGAGTTTCCTGACACATACTTTTAGGTTTTGTTTTGAACAGAATGAACGATCGGAACCTATTCACAGAGCGCAGAGTAAATCAGATGTGTGCTTTAAAAAAAAATAAATAAAAAATAATCAAACCCAGCCAAGCGCGAGAGAGCGCGAGAGCGCGAGAGAGAGAGGAGTGATTCTGGCCAAGGTTCTCCGTGCATTCCTCTGACAAGGCTCCTTTTGT
>JAAGKR010004425.1:9712-61381 GCA_011419295.1 Clarias macrocephalus | reverse complement strand
AAAAAAAAAAAAAACTGTGCGACAATTTGCATAGCCCCTTCCCAGAGATTCCCTCCATGTCGATCTGTTGCAAGTGTCTGTAGCTTTAAATGCAAATGACCTACACGTCCTTTGTGGAAGTGCATCTTTATTGCCAACCAGAATGAAGGAAAGAGAAGTTAGTTTGTTTTTTCATCTTGGATTTCAAGCAAATTTATGAAAAAATAATAATAATAATTATATATATTAAAAATGGGCCTTGTTTAGTCCAGTTTTTTTTATGATTATTATAAATCTCTGTATGCAGACAGACACTGGAGACCCATGATGATGATAATCAACATTTATGAAACATCACAGTGTGGTTATCTGTTCTATAAATTATAATAAAACTGTAAAGTTGGAGAGTCTGTACATTGAAGATATTTGTGAAAAAATCATTTGGGGGAACCTAAGATGAGAAATAAAACACATTAAGATGGTTTTTGGAATTTTTGCCTGTTTGTGCAGGCATCAAGTAAAAACTACTAAACTAATTTTAATGGGCTTTTTCACAGGTGTATTTGGCCGAGCTCGCCCACGGGAAGAGAAGATATTTTGAAATTTAAAAGGAAAATGTCCTTATTTAATTTAAAAGGAAAAAGAATTTTTATATCAACCTTGAAAAAAAATCATTAGTTCATCTCAGAATTCAACAGATGGAGCTGAACATTTTTTAAAACATGCTCATGAGTGTACATGAACGAATTCGCCAGCACATCAAGTAGGAAAAATAAGCGCTCTTGAGACGTTACTCGGCTAATCGAATTAGGGGACCAGCGCTAATTATTGTTTAAAGCACTCCAAGAACTGGTCTTATAAAACTGGTTTGTGAACGGTGACTCATTCGTAACACAATCAACCCTGTTGTTGATTATTTCCCCGTAACAGTCTTTTATATCTTGTAAATCTTTGAGATGATGCTAGCGTAATAAAATACAACACTAATAAATCCCTCCTCTCTCGGAGCAACTGTTTATTCCAGCATTTTGAACAGGCGAGGTGAGGCACGTTTCAAATGATTGTCATAGAAGACCTCTTGGCTTATGGTGCCATAAATAAACATCGCCTACGCGCACGCGGGTCAAACCTTGGTGTGTTCTATGGCAGATTTCAAGGTCGGGGCCTCGTACCTGGGTTGCAGTCGGTGAGCAGCGAGCAGATGGACAGCAGCACTTTGGAGATGGTGAGTGCAGGACTCCAGTTGTCCTTCAGGATGTCCAGACAGATCACGCCCTGACTGTTAATGTTGCAGTGATAGATCCGTGTGCGAAACGTCACCTTGGAGAGACGGAGAGATTTCATTAACCTTACTGCAGATCGGCATGAACGAAATTAGCCAGCTGACTGCTAATGCGTTTTTAAGGAAGCGAGCGAGTTTTAAATGTGAAGAATCTGGCATTTCTTCGCCTTCGACAGGTTTATGAGTGAAAGGGCGGATTTGTGCCGGGTCACGTTGTTTCATCAGCCTGCCACGGAGGAATGTGCTGATGCGCCGCGCTGTGTGTGTTTTACTGGGAAGTGTCGTGGAAATTTACGGCGGCAATTCGCACGCTTGGAGACACTGCCAAGTGGTTACTTCTCCATGGAAAGGCAAGGTTATGTTGCTGTTTCTGGACTCGAACACTCAAATTCTTCATAGTCGATGTAAAAGCGCACCGCCCGGGTACATTACCTTGAGCTTTTTTTTTGCTTACAAACTTGAGCTGTTTTGCTTACAGGAACATGGTGTAAATGTAAAACTGCCTTATTCAGCACAGCATTTGCATACGTGATGGTGCACACTTGCACGGATATGTGATACTTCTCTCAGCCTCTCTCCTGTACCTCAGTGACTTGCTGTAAATTTCTCTGCTTGGAAATATAGACTTCCAAGGTTTAGAAACCTTTTTTTTCCATCTAAAACTTATGTGTGACGCTTCAGTGTTTCCAGTAAGTGAGGTATCTAAACCAGATTCTTCACAGACTAACCATACTCAAGGCATTTAATCATAAAATTATATTATTATTATGGCCCGAACTAAATACTTGTACACTAAATAAAATATATATACACTATAGCAAGCCATAGTTCAGTCACATTTATTTCCACAAATATTTAAAAGAAAGAGAATCAGTTTAGTTTCCCTCACCTTGGGTGGTTTAAACGGATAATCAGGTGTGAACGCGATGTCGAGGAAAAACACGCCCCCTTCGTACACGGAGCCTGGAGGACCCAAGATGGTGGACCTCCACTCGTAGATGTTGTCTCCTTTTGGACCGGCGCTGTGGACAGAAACAGGACACACCTTCTTAATAGCTTAATAGCTGCTCAATAGCCAAACACTCAGGGCATGTTTCTTTTTTCTTTTTTTTTTTCCCTCCGTCTGAAAAGCAGCCAAGGCTTCTCTGCACGTCCACTCTAGGAAAATGTAGCACAGGGGCAAGAGGAAAGTAATTTCCAGAGGACTAATGTTGATTAATGGAAAAGAAAATGGCTTTACCGCTCCAGTTATTGGTACGTTAATGTAAATGTTTTGAGTTGAAGTCAGGGAGGTTTAAAATGTCAGTGCAGGCACGTATATATTACAACTCTGCCGAGTATTTACAGCAAATATACAGTCGATCTTATTTATATATAATTTCGTACTAATGATGGCTTCGCTGCAGGTCGAAATGATTCACTCGTTCTCTATACCGCTTACAGGGTCATGGGAAGCCTGGAGCTTATCCCAGAAGACTGAGTACAGGACATTGTGCCAATCAATCACAGGGCACATACACACACACACACACATATACACACACACACTCAGTCACACACGGCTGGCTTTTTGGGAACGCCCTGTCTTTGGACTGTGGGAGGAAACCCACCAAGCACGAGCGAGGAGAACATGGAAAGTTCACGCACACAAACCTGAGCCAGGAATCCCTCAAGACCCTGGGAGCTCAAGGCCACAATGCTAAGCACTGTGCTGCCGGATTCATGCTCATGTTTTAAATAAAATGTACAAGTGAGTTTTTTACGACTGAGAACAGAGGATGTGAAACCAAATAGATGCAAAACAGATGCAAGAATAGTTGCAAATAGAAGGTATGCTCCACTGCCTTCAAAAAAAAAAAGTTCATAGATGATCCACAGGATGCAAAATAAATAGATAACCATGCAAGTTTACTTTCATACAAGTGTGAGCGCTTTCATACAACTGTCAATCCTTGATCAGTGCGACTTCATATTAGATCAACCAACTGAATATATTGAGGATGTTTACAAACTAAAACAATAACTGCATGGGTTGGAATAAACCCCCCCACATACGTAATTCTTTTCATTTGCAGTGCCGTGAAAAAGTATTTGCCTCTTCCTGTTTATTTATTTATTTATTTTTTTTATGTTTTCACATATTTGTTACACTTAAATTAGGGGCAGTGGTGGCTCAGAGGGCTAAGGCACTGGGTTACTGATCAAAAGATCGGCGGTTCGATTCCCAGCTCAGCCAGGTTGCCACTGTTGGGCCCTTGAGCAAGGCCCTTAACCCTAACTGCTCCAGGGGCGCTGTACCATGGCTGACCCTGCGCTCTGACCCCAGGTACACTGGGATATGCGAAGAAGGAATTTCACTGTGCTGTAATGTATATGTGACAAAATAAAGCCTTTACTTACTTAAATAAAATAAAAGTAAATATGGCCCAAATAAATACAAAATGTATTTTTTTTTAAATGATGATTTTATTTATTAAAGGAAAAACGCTGTCAAAACCTACCTGATCCTAACTAAAAAAACGTTATTGCCCCCTAAACCTAATAACTGGTTGATCCACCACGATATATTGAGAGGAAAAAGAGGGGAAAAAAAACAAACAAACAAACAAAAAAAAAAACAGGAAGATGCCACTCCAAAATCTTTAATATTTTATTTATTTATTTATTTTTATTACATATGTTTGCATTTCAGCTGGTATAATGATGCACTTTGACTATAATCTTACAGGTAGCAAGCTCTAACCTGAAAAAAAATTTTTTTTAAAGTCTCTGGGGAAGGAAAGACATATTTTCTAAGTTTGTTTACTGTAACAAAACCTAAAAAAGATTTAATATTGAATAAAAGTGTATACTTATTAAATTGTCGCAATAGAAATCGAATCAGTGCCTAAGTATCGTGATAATATCGTGATAAGATTCCCATCCCTACATAATGATGCCAAATAAAACATTCCTACCACTTAATGCTGTTATATCTGGGTCCATTCCTAAGAGGAAGACTCGGTTTATTGCACATGCAACTACTTACAATTTCCCTCGCTTAAACTTACTCAATTTAAACTAATTAATTGTATTTTCTCTCCCTCAAAAGTTATTTCACTGACACTGGGTTGCCAGATTGTGCAAACAAACTCCCTCTATGCAGAATAAAGGAAAATAGAGGGGAAAAAAACAGGTTGAATAACAAAATCTGGACAAGAACTTGCACATGCACTTTCACTAAAATTAACCACATTTTATTAAACAATTATTTTTCCAATTCACTATTGTTCAAAGGAAGAAGGTGGTACTGGCATTCCGTTGAAAAATAATGAATGAAAAAACAGCCTGTGTCCATATCTTTAAATAGAATTCAATCAAGGGAGGAGAATCATGCCTCATATGATCATGACTCATTTTGCACTTAATTTAGTAACTCTTGTATCAAACATTTTTAAAACCTTATATATTACAGATTTACTGAGTCGGAAATTGAGGGATTTAACAAAGATATGTGTTTGCATTTGGATTCAGTCTTAAAGATTGATCACAGGATCTGGCTCTGGCACGAAGCTAATTACAGCTTAATTATTAACTAAACCATTAATCAAACCATTGATCCAGTTAGAAGATGAGAATAAATACTCAGAGTAGTAACGCTGTTTAAAGACTCGACTTGGCTTGTAATTTACTCTGTAAACACAACGTGGTGTAAATCATTAGATAAGGGAGCTCAGGGGTCAAACTTGCTAATTTCTCTCTCGCTTTCTGATTTTATTGGAATTTTCGCTCTCCTATCGAATTTGTCACTTTATGATGCTTTAACCCTTAGGCATGATGCTTTAACTCTTAATCAGGAAAAGCACCACATTTGGTAACTAACAAGTGTAAGTATCAGAACCTTAAGAAAAAACACATTTGTAGAAAATAAGTGTGTTTTTGTACATATTTATATGTGCCTTTAACTTTGTATATGTGTTTTGTTTTAAAACAAACAAAATAAGAATTATATACGTTTTTAGAAAAGCGATTTCCCCAGACCATATACAGTAACTTCAACATTAATTGCAACATAAAAATGACAACAATAAAAATTAAAATTAGTAATATTAATGAAATATAATTAAAATATAAAAAAATATGAATTCAAATAAAAGGTATATAAAAAATATCCACATAAAAAAATCTAAATTGACTGAAATATACATAATAAATATAAATTTTACATACAGTACAGACCAAAAGTTTGGACACACCTTCAGCGAGTTTTCTTTCTTGTGTTCTTTCTTGTGTTCTTTAGCCCAAACGCGTCTCTTCTGCTTGTTGCCTGTCCTTAGCAGTGGTTTCCTAGCAGATATTCTACCATGAAGGCCTGATTCACACAGTCTCCTCTTAACAGTTGTTCTAGAGACGTGTCTGCTGCTAGAACTCTGTGTGGCATTGACCTGCTCTCTGATCTGAGCTGCTGTTAACCTGCGATTTCTGAGGCTGGTGACTCGAATGAACTTATCCTCCGCAGCAGAGGTGACTCTCGGTCTTCCTTTCCTGGGGTGGTCCACATGTGAGCCAGTTTCTTTGTAGCGCTTGATGGTTTTTGTGACTGCACTTGGGAACACTTTCAAAGTTTTCCCAATTTTTCGGACTGACTGACCTTCATTTCTTAAAGTATTGATGGCCACTCGTTTTTTTTCTTCACTTAGCTGCGTTTTTCTTGCCATAATACAAATTCAACCTCTTTGAATGAGAAGGTGTGTCCAAACTTTTGGTCTGTACTGTATATGTGCATTTTAAATGCTAAAACTATTTGAACTTTTATAATAATAAGGCTTAGAATCATCACATTTGACAAAACTCATCATGGTCAAATCTGAAATAATAATGTATTGTATTTATATTTAAAATTATTTAACTTAACATTTTAAAGTCAAAATTTAAACACATTTTTTCAAATGTACATTAAAACACATTTTCAATAAAAAATATCAGCAAAAAAAAACTAAAGCTTTAAAAATAAGAAGAAGAAGGAAAAGAAGGAGATGGGAAAACCTTGTGGGCACACAATTATTTAATTTATAGCTTTAATTATTACCAGAGCTTACTTTCATAGAAAAATCACTGAACACTTGCTGACCAATCAGATTTAAGAAATGATCAACTCTACTTAATTATTAAAAAGTGCAAAAAAAATTTATGCCGGGACAAAATTTTTGTGATTATCATGAAAATTGAAATTAGCAGTGGCACAGAACCTAATCAAGTTGCTTATAGGCATGAGACAGCGGGGAAAATATGATTATTTGTTTTGTTTTTTTTCCCAGCCAGTCTGAAACAACTAACGAGAGCACTGGGTCCTGGCAGAGGCTTGGAAATGCATTAGCCTTGAAAGCTGGGCTTGCCATCAATAAAAGTGATCAGAGGTGGTGAATGAGCCCTCACCAAGAGCAACGCAATGGTGCTGCTGTGAGAGACGCTGAGAATACCGCCTTATAAATCTCACACATAAGGACTTCCTGCCTTTCTTTCTGATATTAAATAAATGACCAAGCCATGTGCATAATGAGATGTGAGGAACATCTGGTAGCTGGTAGTCATGATTCTCTGGAGCGATCAGGGGGCCAATTACGTGCCAGAAGCAGCAGATGTACTGTCATAAATCCGTGCACACATGACGAGAATGTCTCTGCCTGGCTGTTTTGAGGAAAAAAGACTTAATGGGCATGAGCTAAAGCTGAGTGTCCTGGCTAACGGCTAAAGAGATTGTTCGAAAACTGCTCCAGGTTTGCAGCAAAAAAAAAAAAAAAAAAAATGCAGAAATTATCCAAATATTTTGTTTGCAGCCATGTGCAATAACATATAAAACAAATATAGCCAAAGATTTTGTACATGTTTATCTATTAGCTATGGAAACTAGCATCATGTGTATACCTGAGGTAAAATATGGCGAGTCATAGTTATTGCTTGATATGTGTTCAATGTGAGGTGACATAAACCTGTACTCCACTAAAAAGAGCATGATACTGTACATCAGCTAGTATTCCATTTTGCTAGGAAATATGCTAGCTTTGTCAGCTCTAGCCATTTTTTTCTTGAAAGAAAACAACAAATTTTAGTATACAACAGTATATTTACACAGAAGTTTTCTTATAAGCTAGCAAAAAACATGTTAAACGTTTGTTAGGTAACTAATTAGCTCAACTAGTATAGACAATTTTTAAAAAAGCCCATTTTCACCCATTAGCTACCAACCAGGAAATGTCTAGGCTAGCATGTATTTCATTTCATTTGTAAATGTAAAGTCAGCCACCAAATATTTTCCCTCAAGCAAAGAGCCAACTTGCTTCTTCTGCATACAGGATTTTCTTGTTGTGCCACTGAGAAGCTCCGAAAATAAAATTTAACCAAAGAAATTCAAGCTAGTTGTTGGCTAATACTACAAACTGGAAATGTTATAATAATATACCTATAGAATTAAAAATATTAATCAGTGTGTGTTCTTGGCTATTATGTAAAACTTGTGGTATAGTGTAGCAGACATAAATTTATAACAAGGATTTAAGGGGTCTTACTCAGTTGTCTTTCTGGTCATACTGGGATTTGAACTCACAACCTTTCAGCCACCATGACAGGAACATTAAACCATTAAGCCAACACTTCCACTTGTCACACATAACCATAGCATGGTAATGAAAGACAAATAGCACTGCGAGTCGCATCCAGGGTATATTCCCGTCTCAACCCAAGTATTCCCAGGACAGACTCCGGATCAACTGCAAATCTGCCCAAAAAGAAACTTATTGGGAGAGAGTTGGAGAGCTTTGACAGCCCAGAGTTTGACAGAAATAGAAATACCATAGAAAACCAGCTAATGGCCAGGAGGTCATGAGTTTATGACTACATGACTACCAGAAAGCCTCTGCTGTGCCCTCGAGCACAGCCATTAACCCTCAACTGCCGAGCCCTGTGCTTGTAATTAAGAAATCTTGGGAACACCCAGGGATTATTAAACTCAGGAAGAGCTTTAACTGCATCAATAAGTCTCGACTGAAGCAAGAGAAATGGCATTGTCTGCTAGGATAACTGAGAAAATCTCTTCAAAGCTCATTAAGAGCCTGGCTGGAGATCCATCACAGAGGCCTGAAAAGGAGACTGAGAAATGGAGAGAGCCAACAGAGATTCGGCCCGGTGAACCCCGTGTTGTTTGACCTCTTGCTAAATGATAAGTCAATAGTGGAAACCACATGCCAGGATTCATGGTTCCCTAGCAACTGTTTCCCATTCAACTTCTTCCTCTAGTGTAACTGGGGGATTTAACATTAAGTGCAGCTACAGAAGACAAGACCCATTTCGGTTCAAGTGTACAGAGGAAAACCCGACAGCATTGAGCTCTTAAGGTGGAGGATGATGGCATCTCAATGTAAATCTGAAATAGTTACATTACGATGATATATGTAAGCCATATCACATGGGAGAGAGTGCTGTTGTATTGAATAATCGATATAGTCGGCATTACAATCACAGGCATTAGGCTGCAGTACTAGCGCTCGTGGCATCACAGCCATGCTGATATTCAGTATAACCGCATGACCGAGTGTGATATCGCTTTTATACAACAGCTCCACAAAGACCATTTCTCATCAACAGATTATTATTTGCTTGTTTATTTAACCAGTCATTCTACTCTTAAAACAGCTAAATGTGAAACATTCACTTCACAGATAAAACATTTTGGAAATTAATTTTAATATGAAATGCACAAACGTTTTGACAGATGAAAAACTCAAAAACACTTAATACATGTCCTAATCATTTAGTTTTTCCTATTCGTCAACCAATTTGACTGCCATTTTGTTACCGAGCATCAGTACTGTGATATATGTTAAATACTGTGATAAATATTGCTGTATTATGAGCTTAATTTTTTTTCATATTCAAATTCAATTAGAATTCAATTCGGCGTTCAAGTGCAAGTATGCAAGAGGAATAGATTTTATAGACGTACACAAAAGCTGTGCAATTTACCAATGATGTCACAAAGAAAAAGCGCAGCTGAAGAAGAACTTGATGATGCACCAGGATACAAGACGGGAAGGAGACTTGTTCTTTAAACGAGTCCATTGATGTAAGCCTGCAGGACTTTGTCCTAAGTTGAAACACACCATCATGTTTATTTTAATGAGAAACCTTCCAAGAAAAACTCCACGGAAACCATACAACAGAAGGCTGGATTCATATAAAAGGATCTCTGTCTTTGGTTTATTCTGCGCTTTCCATCAGAAAGAAGAACAGCGATGCACAGGCTACAGACCAATATATGAGGGCTGTACCGAAAGTAATGCAAAAGGGCGCAACTTCTTTCCTATTATTTATGGACATACTGTAGGATGTTCAAATTGCACATGTTGAGTCTTCCCACGAGCACCATCGTTGAACCGAACTATCGAATCCTCTTCGAAAAAACTTCAGGTGTGCACTGTTGTGCTCCCTTTCGTGTCACTGCTCAGGAGTTGCTGTGGTTTGGTTTCAGTGCTTGTTTCGCCATATTTCAACATCTTCATCCATCTATGCAAATCGCTCTTGGCAATGGTGTCATCTTCATAAACACTGTGTAGCCTACTGTGGATGTCGGACTGCCTGCATTCCTTCAACCAAAATAACCTGCATGCTGCTGGTTAAACCATAACAACGTCATGGAGTCGTATAACTGGCTCTACACCACAGTGTTGCAATTCTTACAGCTGAACAAAATGAATACACCGCAGCTATTATATTCTCTGGTCATAAAGTAAAATAAAAGCTTTTACAGCTCCTGCTGCAAATTAAAGGTCCCATATTTGACTATTTCATCTTCCTTCTTCAATTTAACACAGGTCTCAGAGCTCGTCCACAGAGTGTGTTAATGCTCCAGCTGAAATACGATGCACTTCTCATACCTTAACCTCCCTCTAGTTCACTCCTCTTCCAAATGAAGTGTTTCAATGTCTATGTGTATGACCTATTCCTGAGCGCTGTCGCACCAGCAGAGCTAAGCAAGAAGCCAGGGGAGTGTATCTTCCCATATGAGGTCACATGAGGGGGAAAAATGACAAAAAGCAATAGATACCCTTTTAAATATCTATACAATACACATCTAGGGCACTTATTTAAATATATAGTTGTTTCTGTGGTGACAAATAACACATGGGCATGTATTCTGGACTGTGAACATACAGAAATGCATCTAAATTTAACAATATACTACAATATGTAAATAATATAAACCTAACATATTTTAAAATAACTTTTTTATGTCTTGTTATTTAGGCAAAGAAAGCATACAACTACTGTTTATGTAGTGAAGCTTTCTGCAAGACATTTTAAGGTACATACAATACAAGTAAGGAGTCTCCACTGTCACAGGTTTGTAACATGCAGAGATAAAATAATGTTGCCTTTGATGTTTCTTTGCAATTCTTGACACTGCATTATTTTATCCAATTAACTTCAGGAAAGGTTTTTATTTTTTTTATTTTTTTTAATTTATGTGATTATGTCATGTTGACATAAGTGATGATCATTGACAGACATTCAACAACATTTAATGCAACAAATACAAATGATGTGTCATTATTTAATAAACTTAAGAAATAATTGTTGGCAAATTGCTGTGTTATATGACTTTTGGGTAATCACAATTATACATGGGAGGGGGAGGGTTTTTATTCAGTGACTTGTGATTCTCTTGTGTGGCAATTCAGAAATTAATTATTATTATTATTTTTTTTTTTATGTATACAAGTTTGCATTTGTGTTAATATGTTGATGTTCCTCTATAATCTATAGGTGGCGCTCTCTAAACTATTCACACATTGGCAGGCAGCACAGTGCCCTGTATGGTGCAAGCACACTGTTAGTTAAATTTGTTTAAGATTGTAACAAAATCCTTATTGATTGATATTGGTGATTTCCACTACTAGCAAGGTCTCTGCGTGAACGCCGATTTTAAAAATGGATTCACTGCCCTTATAAGTAAAACCCTTTGCTGGTGTATAACCTACAGTATATAACCTGCTTGGCTTTGTTGAACATATCATTGCACTAGAGCCAGATCCAAACAGAGAGTCCAGTGCCGTCTTATTGTTCAGCATTGTGGAGAACCTCTCCTACTTGCCGTCTGGCAAAAAGTACCCAAGCATCCAAGCCATTACCGACAGACTCTTTATCAGGTATTTCCCCCAGGCAGTTTGACTCCTCACCACCTGTCCTAATTGATGAAACCAGATCTGAAGCCCTCCTCTCCACCTGCACCATCTCTGTCAGCAGAAATGTAACATGCAATAAGATTGCCAGTCCTCATTTACCTTTCATGCTAATATTATCCTTTATATACTTCTATTTTTCAGCGCCTGTATTGTCTGGAGGCAAGATGAGGCATGTTGTCCTTTCAAGTTAGTTTAGAGTAAAAGTTTCTCCACTGACCAGCTTCAGAGTCTCAAGTTCAAACCAACATTTTTTCTCCCTACTTTTGAGTCCAGGCCCCTAATTACCACACAGAAATGAAAACCCATGCACAATGAAACAAGGATAATTCATGCACAGGCTGAGGGCAAGGTCAGACAAACCATCAACATGGAAAGCTAATTAGCTGGAGACATGTGTTGCTGGGAGGCTGAGGCTGCAAAATGCGCAGTAATTGACCGAAGCAAAGTCCTTCGCTACAGTTCGTTCCAACATTCTCCCTCCCTCCCTCCCTCCTTCCCCATTACCACTTCCCCTCACCACTTCCCCTCTAGGGAATCCCTGTCACCATCATAAAAGCCGTTCCGACACTTGATTAGCCAAGCCCAAGCATTGGGTTGATATGCCCTTGGAAGGCTGAGGAAAGGAGTCAACATTGCTGTGGATTACAGTACAGGATTTTACCCAGAAGCCACTGGGATTTGACAGTTTCCATTTTAAAAGCCCAAATCATGGGAGGTGATGGATTGAGGAAAGTGTGGATTTCAATTTAGCCAAGAATTCCATCTTCGCCTGACAGCTGATGTAACTATAATTACATTATTCATGTATACATGATGTATACATGATCGCATGATAGAAATTATTTCAGTGTTCCCCAGGGCAGCAATGTGCTACAGTGGGCAGAAATATAACTTTACAGCTTCCAGAATAAGATTCTTCCAATTTCTCAAAAACATGATGGTGGATGGCTTGAGTATTCAAGATTATCCCAATGCGTGTGAGTATGGTGTCCTACCATAGACTGGTAAGCAATTGCTGTCCCACACTCAGCGTTTCTTCTGTACACTCTGAACAATGAATGAATGCCGTTTAGGAAATATAATCCTGTTTGAATAGGACTGATCACATACAGCGATCGGTGTAATATTACAACGCAAAACCAATATTGACCAATATTGTGTTGGTTCCCTTTGTCCCACTTGGGCAGCTCTGGCCTCTTGGGGCCATGACTTTACAAGACCTGTGGGGGTGTGCCATGTGTGTGGCACCAGGACATTCCTTTGCATGGGTGGGGCCTTCTGGATCGGATTTGAATGTCCAGAGCAACCCATGAGTGCGCGTTCAGATTGAGATCTGGAAAGTTTGCATGCTGGGTTGGCAGTTTTAGACTCTTTGTCTGGGAGGTCTCAAGCACAGTGGGCTTGGGGCACTGGGTGTTCTGTTTTTGCCAGCATTGTCTTTTTTAGAAACCAACAGTTTTCCAATAAGCAAAAACAAAATGTTCAAGACTCAAAGCACTCACTTTGCTTTGCGATCGGACTGGACGGGCTGGCCTTTGAATAGTATTGGTCTGCACTATTTTCCTTTAAGCTGATTAGCAATCTTCAAACAAATCTTGGTCAAATTCAGCAAATAGGTTTTGCACACTTATCCATTTATTAGATTCAATCTCCATATAGATGGCACTCGGAACCCGTTAGTATTTCTATCAACACTCACAACAGGGTTTAAGATCAGATTCCATAAAAGGAAGGCCAACAAAGACATCAAGTTCATGGCAGCATTATGTAAAAACCATTCTCAGCAAAGATGATGATAGTTAAAAGTGTCGTTAACCTTTTATCGTTTTTGTTTGAGGTCCGTGAAGAGCATTTTATCTTAAGTAATCTTTCGGAAGATTCACCAGTTTTTCTAATGCCGTATTCATTCCATTAAGATCTCACATTACAGCAAGCCTGCGGTGATTATTAAAAAAAAAAAAAAAAAAAACGGGAAGTTAATGAAGCAATCTTTTCTTCCTCTGACCGTGAACAACCCTGCCACCAATTATATCCGCAGTGCGAAGGGAGGAGGAGGAAGACGGCTACTACGAGTCCTTGTCTGCCCTGGATCTTTACATATTATAGCGCTCATGTCTACCGCTAATGCCACAGTTGGATGTGAGCAATTAGGGCTGAAATGAGTTCTTAAGAGGGAAATATTTGCTCTATCCAAGGCCAAGAACATATCCTATTACTGCCAGTCTTTCAAGGATGCAGACGGTGGAGTAGAATTGGATGCCAAGGTTCAGGGGTGGGGAGTGTTTTGGTAATTCTATTTTGCAAAGTAGCATGATAAAACCTCTTTTGGTGCTTTAATTATTCTTGTAATCTGTTTTCCATGGGTATCAGTGTGCGGGGGTGGAGGGAATGCGGGGGTGCTTTAAGGGAAAAAGAAGATATCTGATTCAGTTAAATGTGCCTGCAGCAGCGAGAACCGTCAGGCAAACACTTGCTCCGGGCTGCTTATTCATAATGCTTCACCAATCGTTAGTTTAATAACCAGGATTTGCATACAGTGCATAAGCAACTCAACTCTTGAAATATGAAACAACAAACAGCAGCCATGATGAAAAGCAAAATGTGGGAATCATCCATCACATTTTCTGACGCACAAAGCTTCGGCGCTTTGTCCTCTTCAGTCCATGCAGCATTTGTATGCTGAAAACTGCAGCCGGGATTCATCAGTAGTGCAGTTTATTGTGATTATGATGCAAAATAAATCTGCAAATAATGTGTATCGATCAACTGTACCGCTGAGGAAGCTTTCGACCCTGAGATTATACAGGGCATAATGGATGATTATGACTCAATTTTGGTTTCACCACAAACATTTTCTTCTAGAGCAATTCCGCCTTCAATTCTGATCACCTGCTTATATTAATGCACTTGTTGTCCTGCATTAATTCACATTTATACAAATTAATTTTTTTTACAGGAACAATATACACAGGTACTTTATAATATTGAGGTAAAATTATAACAAAAATCTAACATGGGAAAGTCATTACATTTGTGTTTCATTAACTTTAAGGGGGGGGGGGGGTTAGAGGTGTTGGAACTGTTTGGAGTTATTATAACATACTGTAAGTGATAACAGCAAGTAGCTTGTTTCGCAGAAACATTAAACTATAAATCAGTAAAAAGTATGATGCATCATTCAAACTTCTGAATTTTTATGAATGAAGGTAATGATCAGATGAGCATTTTTGCCAGATTTTCACATAAGCAAAAAGCATTATAACTGACCTATGAATACAAGTACACTTTTTTGACTTGATTTCATTAGATTTTTCAAGCACTGCAATTTTCTATGCAGCTCAACAGTGCTAATATTTATTGTCTAATTTGTCTCTACCAGATACTAGTTGGTACTAGAGTGTTTAAACATCATCTCTCGAACAAAGTAATTTTTTTGTTCTTGCCAACCTTCTGCTCCACACTCCAGTCCAGCAGGTGGCGGTATTGCACCATACAGCGCATAAATTCAAAAGAACAAAATGTGATGATTTATTTCTGTCTTTTTTCCAGCAAGGGGTCGCCATGGTGGACCATACAATCCGCACACAACTTAGCACATGTTTTATACAGGATGCCCTTATTGATACAACCCTCCCATTTTTCTAACAGGGCTCGAGACCGGCACTGCATTCAGTGGCTGGGTGACAGACTGCGAGGCTCAAACCCGAATACTCAGATCCTCAAATCAACAACCTAGAACCTTAGCTGCCTGAGCCATATTTTGCAAGTAGTTTGTGGAAGATGGAAGCAGTTTATAAAAGTAGTGGTAAATTTTCATGGAACTGGTCAAATTCAGACACATAATTTATATAGTGTGAACTGATTTGGAATTAAAACTTTAACTTTATGAGCCAATTCGACTTACAACAGAAATTAATTCCTATAGAAAACTGCTTCCTGTCTCTAAAAATTTGGGTTATTATGTTTTGGTGCTTTGACCCCTAATAATAAATGGTCTTTGGAAGAAACAGACATCCAAAAACCTCTTTTTTTTTTTTTTTTTTTTTTTTAAACCTCACCTTGTGCGTGTCTGATCAGCAAGCTAATAGATTCCTCTGAAACACTGATCCTGAACGTTTTCTATATCCCTCATATAATCCCCCCCCCCACCCTGCTGAGACCCCCGTGCACTCTCCTCCCTCTTATGAATATGGATGTGCTTCCTGCTGCAGTTAATAGCCAGGATGTGGAAAATGGATTAGATTCATGGCCTCCGGCTGATTCCCGCAGGATTGTGGTGCTAATCAACGACGTGGAGCTTCATGGGGATGGGGGAGGGGCTTGGCGCTGGGTGGAGGGTGGGGGGTGGTTGCCGTCTCTTTCCAGGAGGACAGCAACAGTGGAGACGATCACGTTCGGAGGAAAAACGGAGACGCGCGAAGCATTAATAATCTAAATTCAATTCAATCGGCTGAATTATTGCCTTGTTATGCTTTATATCTCGTCTCGAATGCTAACTGGTTGCAAAGCAGCTTAGCATTGACGACGTAATGGAATGGAATAGAATAAAGAGCTACAGAATTTTTTTTCCCCCCCACAGTCGATCTGAAATGCGCCTCTTGTTTCCTCGCTGAAATCCTTTTAATGATGGTACAACACACACACAATCAGTGCCTAGTGTAACATGTCATTACAGCAGCTACATCAGGTGCGAGCACTGCATCGATTTGGAAATGCTCTAATGTAACGAGGAAGCGAGAAGGCTTTTAATATTTAAAAAGAAAAACAAAACAAAACACACATTTCCACATTTGTCATCTTCCATCATGTAAAGATTGAGATCTGATGGATCAGCTTCAAGAATGGGTCAGTCTTAAATTCCCCTTTGTCCGTCTCCCTCGCTTTATGTGCGTCTCTCTCACTCTCTATCAGTGTCTGTCACACTGATCTCTGAAGATAAGGACTGACAGAGAGAGACACGCACAGACTACCACAGAGGGAGAGACGGAGACTGAAAGAGTGAGACAACAATGCAAAGCAAGAGACACAAAGAGAGACTGCATAACTCGTAGATCTGACGCAGAAAACATTCATAGCTCTTCGTGGTTAATTTTCCCGTCAGCACCGTTGAGGAGTTTCTTAATAAGGCATTAAATAGGCCACAAAAGGAAAAAAAAAAAGGTTCTGAGATCTTATCCTGTTACTATGACGACCAGTTTTCATCATGAAAAGTTCTAAAATCCAACGGTTTTAAATTATACAGCACCAAATTACAGAGATATTTCTATTTAATCAGAAAAAGCGGAACATAGCAGCAGCTCACTCAGGCGCTAAAACTCTGATTAGCAAAATCGCAAGCCTGGGACTGTGCGAGTTATAGCCTAAAAAAGATTCTCTAAATAATATAAACAGACAAAAAACATTTGCTAAGTAAATGAACTGTAAATGAACTATAATTAGAAATCATGTGACTTGAGAGCCAGCGACTTTATAAATTCATTCATGATATGACTAAAGCAATGCAGTTTAAATCATTGTTGCTAGGTAACTAGGAAACATGGCCAGTCAACCCAATGCTAGCTACTTAATTAAACTTGAAATACAGCTGGCTAGCAAGTAGAGATAATAATGAAAGTGTTTTCTACAGATGATGTAAACACACAGCGATGGTGAAAATTAGACAAATTCATAGTTTATATCAACATTTTCCTCAGATGTGGTGTTAGATTTTTGAAAAAAACCTCCATAGTAAAAATATGCTAAAACTCCTTTCTAGCATCAGTTAGCATCACGAAACTGACAAAGAATCCTGAGACGCTGAGACATGCTCCAGAAAATGAGCCTTTCACAGCCGTTCGAGGGCTGACATGTAATAAACACGATCAACACGCGACCCCATGTGTGCGCTAACAAAGGAAGTGCACTCCGTTTATTTCCTCCCCTAATGGGTTTCCGAATGCAGCCATTACTCGCCCCATATAAACCCGAGTGCTGATCAATAGCTGCGTCACTGTGTGATACTCGGATTATCATCTCGCGCATGATGTCGTGGGAGTTGGAGTTTTGTAGCAGTGAATCTGACCTGTCCGTCAACCGCTCACTCATCTGAACAACGTGCTAATCTCCGCTCCTTGCTCTCTTTGTCTTTCTCTATGCGTCTCTACCTCTCTTTTTCCCCCCGCTGTTGTTCCCCTCTGTTTTTCGTTCTCCATCTTTTTCTGTGTCTCTGTCTTTCTCCATTCCTCTCTCAATTTCTTTGCTCCTTTTGCCATGCTTCTTTACCCGACTCCCACAGTCTCTCAATCTTTGTCTCTCTCTCTCTCACTTTAAATTTCTCTTTAAATTTCCCTGCTCCTTTGTATCTCTCATTTCCCCTCAGTCTCTCTCACCTCTCTCTCTCCCCATATTTCTCACAGTCTTGTTCTCAGTTTGTCCTCTCTCTGATGACTTCTCCATTCATATTGTCTTCCTCAGTCTCTCTTATTCTTTGTCTCTGTGGCAGTCTCTCTATCTCCAAGTGTCTCTTAGGTTTTCTCTCTCTTGCTTTTTTTCTTTATTTCTCTTTCCATTTCTTCGCCTATCTCCTATTTCCTTGTCTCTCGGTCTTCGTCAGTCTCTCTGTCTTTTTCTGTCTCACTCGTTGTCTGCATCAGTCTCGATGCGTCCCTCATAGTTTGTTTCTCTCTCTCTCTCTCCCCCCATCTTTTTTCCCTAGTCTTTCATTCTTTGTCTATGCCTTTTTCACAGACACTCTCATTTTATTGATGTATCTCCCTGTGCCTCGAATTGTCTCTCCTTTATTGTTTTGCTCTCTCCATATCAGTCTTCCTTTTCTCACCATCTACCTGTCTCTTTCTCCCTCACTATACCACCTCATTCTCTCTCCCTTTCTTCTTATCTGACTCTTTTGCTGTCTCTCTTGCTCTTTCACAGTGTATCGCTCTCTCTATTGGTCTCTCACAATTTCTCTGTCTATATTTCTGATTCTGTTTACCGCCCTCTTTCTCCTTTTTTCTCTCTTTCTATGACCTTCTTGTCCGAGGTGACCGCTCTGTCACTCTCTTTGTGTTTCTCAGTTTCTACTGATCTAAAAACCACACAATAAAAAAAAGTGATATCTCTTTCACATGCTTCATCATTACATTCTATCATATTTCCCATTTGTCTTTCTCTCTTTTTTTCATATGTAGCTTTCCCTCTCTTTAATTTCTCTTCATTTTTCAATAAGAGTCTCTAGTTCTTCAGTCCTGATCTGTGGGAAGCACAGAAAAGTGGGCTAACTGATTGCCGGAACAAGACTAATATTGTTTTTACTCAAACGAAAGAGTCAGGAAGTGTGTGTCGAGTGAAGAGTAAAAAGTACCTGCAGTTGGGCGGGGGATCCAAAGTGATCTCGGCTAGTTCCTTCTGAATTCTGCAAGACAACAAGAAGACACATTAGGGGCTGTGTTCAATCTTATCTCGAAAGGCAGTAATACATTTAAAGCGTACAATTCAATTGACGCGTAATACGTTCAATGCGTTTAACTAGCGTATAGATTTACACAGCCGACAGATAAAGAGCGCGCTTTGAACCCGTCAGACATCTAAAGGAAACCGAATGAACCGTCAGGATAGATCCGGGCTGGAGAGAGCTTTTATTGTCTGATCTAAAACACGACTCCCCAGTGACTGAGGTATACAGAGTTCATCTGCGCTGCATAACCGCGACGCTTCTTTTAACTTTATCGCCACAATCATATTAAAATCTACACAGACGACAAATCCTTTTTAAAAGATTATGCCTTAAATTTAACTGAGAAAATGATGGTTCTCATCAGCTGTTTGAGGAGTGTGTGTGTTTCATCCGGTCAATGATAAAGCACCAAAATGACCTCTTCCTCTGATTTCTCCTTGTTCCTTAGATCTATTATACAAAATTCACTTTTGTGCATGTACAAAAAATAAATCACGATTTTTTTTCTCCATTTTTGTATAGGCTGGGACTTAAAGTTGATGATTAGATTTTTCCTCTGTTGCGACCTCATATAAGGAATGCCCCTCCCCTTATTTTGTTTGTTACCTGTTTTCTGGAAGGGGGGCATGACTCAGCAGCACCTCGTTTACATAGACACTGAAACGGCGCATTTGGAACAGGAGCGAACCAGCAGGCGTTGCATTATGTTGGGGGAGGGGGATTTAGGAAGCTCTAAGATCTGTGTCAACTGGGACCTTTCAGGAGCCAAGGACAGCGTGATGATGTTCTTTTGGGTTCACTTGCTAGGGGTGCTGCAAATCTTTCAATCTTTGGTTTTGATTTGGCAGAGATTTTACACCGGATGCCTTTCGTTTTTTTTTGTCATTCATTTTTAAGGGAATCAAACACCAGGAGGGGAGATAAGGGAGATAATTCCTCGGCTAATTCAACGACATGGTTATCTTAAGCGAAGCTGCATTAACGTAGATGCTACATACAGTAAGTGTGCTGCTTCACATCTTCCTACACCTTTGATGTATATGGATATTGCATGCATCACGATAAGGATTTTAGACGTTAATACATGGCATGGCGAATTAAAATGTGAACCGGCCACCTTGTTTACAAAGGGAAGGCCTGTTTCAGGAAAATAATGAATGATGGAGTAGTGTGCCGCAACCAAACACCTTTGAAAGGAGAACATGTACAACATTCTACACATTTCATTTTTTTTAAACTCATTTATGGTTTCACTTACCTTTTAGCAGCGACAATAATGTTAGCTAGCTCCCTTATCAGCATATTGATTTTCTCTCACTTGAAGTTACTAAGATCTTTTAAAAATGCAGGTTGTGACATAGCCAAAGGAAGAGCAAAACACAATTCACTTTATATGGAAGAATTCCCCTAAGAAAACCAAATGAGAAATGATCCAAGAAGAAATTTTGCCATGCTATAGTTAACAAGTGAACTATTTTATTTATTCAGAGGCTATGGTTTATTCACCATTAGATTTTTTTTCATCCCCCAATTATTTCCCATAATTTGTGAGATAAAATTAATACCAAGTGCTATAATATATTATATCTTTATCACATTCTAGTTTAGGGTATGATTATTATTATAATTTTTTTTTTCAGTTGTTTGATGACTCATAATCGGCGCTCTGTTTACAGAATTGCAATGACAGCTTCATTACCAAGCGAAGTCTCACACCCTGCATTTAACATAATGACTGCAGGGCTTCGCAGCCATTAAATCACTGTTCATGACAGCTGAATCCTACCGCGTCCGTTAAAAACAGCTCAGCGGGTTTCGCAAAGAATCAGTGATGAATCACGAGCGTGTGGAGAAAAAAAAGAAAAAAAAAAAAAGATGTGCTCAACAAAGCGCACAAAAGAAACGAGGGGAAAGAAAAAAAACCCCAGCGTAAAATGAAGCGAGGTGCGCGCTTTTTAAAGATCTATTCGGCTTGTACTGTATTCTACCTCAAAGAATAACACTGTTATCATTCTAATCGCTGTAATGGCTGAATGTTTAAACAATGATAAAAATATTTATTTAGTTGTATAACACATAACTATGGTGGAGTCATGGCTAGAGAAGTACTTTTTGGGTTTCTTTATTTCTTTGTAAAGTTAATTATAAAATAATAATAAATAAAAAAAAAACACAAAAAGATCAGCAAGGATTTTGTGATTTTAAAAACTCCAGCCTTCTGCGTTTTTATTGGTTAAAAAAAAATCCATTTAGACTATAATTACTTCAGAGACTCAAATTGTTGTGTTTTTAGCGCAGTTTAGCTCAATACTTGTTACTTATTAATTCTTAGCATCAGTCTAATCCACATTAAGGTATAATTAAGTGATTTATTTATTTATTTTATTAGTAATGATACTTTACTATTCAAATAATAATAATTTTTATTTACAGAATTCTATGTTATGATTGGTTACAATGATTTGGTCTCATCTATTATTAGTTATAAACCTAGAGCGTAAAGGCGGGACATAAACTGTGTTTTCAAGGACAGTTTGAAATCTATAGAAGTAAACGAGTCACTCTGGGTTTTGTGAGATCTCACAGTAAAATTATTATTTTATAGATTTTTCTTTAAAAGGAAATGTTTTCCTGTGTATTTTATTTTCTTTCATGTACCTTTAGGGACCTCTTACAAATCCCTCTAAAATAATCATGAATAAATAATGTCTTTTTAATATGCAAACGTTTCCAAGAGGCATATTCAGTCACGTGACTAGGGCTCATTATGATATTTTAGGAAGAAACTCAGCCGACAGGGAGCTGAAAAGAAAGAAGAGCAAGCGAACTGGAACAGAGTCTGCAAAGGAGGGACAAAGTGTCACCAATCGCTTTTTAATCAAAGTAGAGTTTGCATAGAAAGGTGGCGATCACATGGTTTTATGCACTTAGCGAAGAAAGAATTTCACTGTGCAGTAATGTATATGTGACAAATCAAATCTTAGTTTTAATTGAACTTTCAATCATATTATTATTTTATCATATTTATTTTGTGTGTCTTATGTCATGTGTCTTATGTTTTGAAAATTCTGAGTACAACTTCTGTGAAAGACAGCAGGGATGTGCGAAGGAAATTAACCCCAGTGTACAGAACAAGACAGAACTCACGTGCACAGAAAAGACAGATAGATAGACAGATGGATACACAGATCTACACATAACTAGCTAGCCAGATAGATAGACAGACAGACAAACCAACAGCCTGACAAAAAAGTAGACAGACAGACAGACAGACAGAAAAGTAGACAGACAGACAGACAGAAAAGTAGACAGACAGACAGACAGAAAAGTAGACAGACAGACAGACAGAAAAGTAGACAGATAGACAGACAGAAAAGTAGACAGACAGACAGACAGACAGACAGAAAAGTAGACAGACAGACAGACAGACAGACAGAAAAGTAGACAGACAGAAAAGTAGACAGACAGACAGACAGACAGAAAAGTAGACAGACAGACAGACAGACAGAAAAGTAGACAGACAGACAGACAGACAGAAAAGTAGACAGACAGACAGACAGACAGAAAAGTAGACAGACAGACAGACAGACAGAAAAGTAGACAGACAGACAGAAAAGTAGACAGACAGACAGACAGACAGACAGAAAAGTAGACAGACAGACAGACAGACAGACAGAAAAGTAGACAGACAGACAGACAGACAGAAAAGTAGACAGACAGACAGACAGAAAAGTAGACAGACAAAACAGTGCACCGACAGAAAAGTTGACAAAAGTAGACAGACAAAACAGTGGACCGACAGAAAAGTAGACAGATAGACAGACAGACAGAAAAATAGACAGAACAAACAGAAAAGTAGACAGGCAAAGAAAAGTAGACAGACAGACAGACAAGCAAATAGATAGATAGATAGATAGATAGATAGATAGATAGATAGATAGATAGATAACTGACAGACACAGAGATGTACTTTTCTTTTCCTCTTTAATAAAGCAGTATCCTGTTTAACAAGCAGAACCTGATGCCAATAGCATGGATGCAAATTCCTCCTGTAACATCGAGTCTATCGCTTCTAAGTAGAGAGTCATTTGCCGGAAATACCCTTAAAGAATCTACTTCACGCAAAAAGAAAGCTATTGAAGAATACCTCTTTCAGATGGTTGACCTTGCTGTGACATTGACTCTGTTTGGATCAGTTCCAAAACCGACCCAGTTCATGCTGTGGTTTCAGAGAGATACTCAAATACATCCTACCATCCGTTCTTGAGAGCTCACTCTGACAAGATCGCAGATGACAATAAAAAAAAAAAAAAGGCTTTTTTACCCTCAGGGTCGTCTGAGACACAAACAGTTGCAGGGTATATTTTAAAGTCCATTATTTATATAGCTTCTTGTATATGAAATAGATTTATGAAACATTTTTAAATGATCATTTTATGTGTCAGATTATGGTTCACCTTCCATTAGCGTTCACACTGGCACAATGACGAACATGTTGTTAATCAAGGTGCAGTGGTTGACACACACAGAGTGTCTTCTATGGAAGGGCCATCCATATTTATATATATTGACGGCCATCTGAGTATATTTAAAAAATCTGCCGGGGAGAACGTTGCACTCACCTCTTGGCGCTGGTGGACAGTTTGGCCGCCGTTTTGCTGGAGATCTTGGTCTCTTTCTTCTTAGGCTGGGCCGGCTCGCGCTCCTGCTCCGGAGGAGCCGTTTCTCTCTGCTCGAGGTCCGAGCTCCCGCCGCTCGTGCTGGGGCTGTCGTCTGCTCTCTGCACCTCGCCGGACATCCTGGCCCTGAAACAGAGTGACGCTTTAAACACTGGGGCTCTGAAAAGGATTAAACAGTCAAATATTTGAGGAATAGTAATCTACAGTGAGGTTTTTTCTGAGCATGAAGAAGAACATGTTGAACATTTGATCTGTTAATGGTTGTAATTGGTGATTCCCATCCCTACGGACATTACCTGAGACCAACTGATACGATGATATCATGATACATAGGTGCCGATTCGATTTGTATTGCAACTCATGATTTTTCTTTTATTGCAGTAAAATCTCTCTTTCATCCTATTCATTGTGTATGGTCGTTTATGTGACGAGTAAAACTGAACCTAAATGTGTGAATAGTTTAGAGCACACCACCTGTAGGATCATAGAGGAACAGCAACGTTTGACCATCTTGAATGTAAATATACAAATTAAAAAATAAATAGTACAAACAAGCATGATTTGCCAAACGAAAGATGATGTAGTTACTCTTTTCCCTCACCAGGCTCACATTTCTTGTGTGTTTTAAAGTTGATCTTGTCATGAGGTAGCCAAACCACAAAGATAGATCAATTCAGATAGGGTTATTGCTGCGTGACTCAGATTTTTTTTCCATTTTCTTTCAGCCACATTATCTATCTAGTATATATCCAGTGTAGAACAATCCTCATATGGGCCATTGGGTAACATTTCTTCTGACAAATTTCTTTCTGTATGAAGGCACATTTAAGTTAAAAGCTGCTAATAAAAAGAATCATTGCAGAGAAATTACAAATAGGTACACAACCATTCTGTCCGGAGCTCAGAAGGATAAAACAGTTTGTTTGAAATCTAACATTCAAATTTTTTCCACTCCCCAAAAATCTTATTTGGCAAAGACACACACATTATTTTTTATAAGTCTAAAGCCGTCACCATAGAAAGAAACTTTTTTCTCATATAGGATCCTGAAAAAGCTTGTCTTTATGTGACGGAGATTGACCCGATAAAGTAACGGATATTATCGCTCATATTACAGCAGCTATAAAAAGTCGATCCATCCCCAACCTCTCTCTTTTCTCTCTTGTAAAATTAATGAAACTACTTGGAAATGTCTAGAAAGCATAAACCACTCCGTCCTAAAAAGCTGTGGAACGTCCTGACTGTTACGAAGCCCTGGAAATGGAGACTCCTTTAATAAATGAGAGATAAACACCCCTGTACAGAAAAATATCACAAATCCCTGTGCAAGTTCTTCCTATAGAACTGATAATTAACCAACTACAACTTGTACTGTACAAAATAAGGGCGTTCAAGTCAAACCGAGACAAGTCACAGCTCTCGCTCTCTCTCTCTCTCTGTGTACACAGTACAGACCAAAGGTTTGGCCACTCGTTTTTCCTTACTTAGTTGCTTTTTTCTTGCCATAATACAAATTCAAACTCTTTGAATGAGAAGGTGTATCCAAACTTTTGGTCTGTACTGTATATAAACTATATATATTTATATATATATATAAACTAATGCACTTATCTCAGGGTTTCTCTAGTGCATCAGTATTGAAAAAGTTTCTCAGTTCACCCGAGACATCTGAAACTCTGGAAAAACCTTGAACGTCCCAAACATATGGAAATGGCTCTGAGCGAGATCAGGACTATATGAGGGATGTGGCAATGACTCCCAGCCGAGTTCCTGTAATGTGCAAGTGGTGCTGGTGGATGAATGTGTGAACGGTTCCCACAGAACGATGCGTCTCTTCTGCAAGCAGGACATACTGCAAGTTATCCGTCAATCAGACGTTCTACTTCCTGAATGTTCACAGGGCTCCGAGCTGCCTCATCCATGGAAGTTCAGCCGCCTTTAAAATGTTTGCGCCATCTACGTCTCATCACGCCTTCAAATCACAAGACATATTATCACAAGTCTCGGTTCGACTCAAACGACCCTGCTTTAAAAGCGTGATCCACTTTGCACTTTCGTTGTTGTTAAACCGGCCGTCTTCGATGACTTAAAGCGCCGTCCATCTGCTGCACTTGCAATCCTTTTGACTCAACCCTTAACAAAAACAGATTAAATGGAAAATGTGTCTATTAATAGTCGATTTCATAGATAATGGGCGTCGGTGACATTTTACAGCGAACGCTGCCTGAATGTCAGGTGATTTATTTCCTCTTCAGTGCCCTGGGCTTGCTGAATTCCTTACACACTGACTCATTATTGCGAATCCCGCAGTGATTTCTGCATAAGAGATCATGTTGTGACTACGAGGAAAAGCTTTTCCATCTGGTATTTATGGAACGGCCGTGACCCGGCCACGATCGGCTCGCTTTATAGAGGGTTTTTTTTTTTTTTGGGGAAAAGCAAACAAGGCATTAAGGAAAAAAAATACTACAAAGGAGAAAAAAGAAAAAAATGTGTGTGGGAATCACTTAAAAAGGATGAAGAGGGAAGGGAAAACATTTCCCCTTTTCTTTTTCTTTCTTTTATATTTGAACATGTTTCAAATAAATGCGACTGAATCAAGATTCTGTAAATGTTTATCCCAAAATCATCAAGAATTATCAGTAGCAATGATTATTTGTTTTGCACCTTTTCCATTTCCTATTAAATAAACAGAAGTACAGTACTGTGCAAAAGTCTTGCCCCCCCCCCCCCTCCCCCTCTCCCCCCCTCCTTCTTTCATGTCTTTATATTTTGCTTCCAGACTTTCTTGTATGTACTCTTGAGGAATAGTTCTCCAGGCTCTATGAAGTACTTTTTCGTTTTCAGTCACAGGAACTTTCGTGCATCGATCAAGCATTAAAAAATAAATAAAAATCCATTTAACTTGAGGCATGAGCCGGTGAGAAAAAGGTGCAGATGATGACAGATGATCAGGCCGGTGATTAGTATCCTGGTGGTGCTGAATGCTTGGAACAGACGAGAGGGGAAGTGAGGCCGCTGCTGAGGTTGTTATACGTATAGACCATTTTTAAATGACATCTTTAGGGATATGTCACAGTGAAATATTTGTTTTTTCCCATTCCCAGGCTGCAAAGTGCTGAAAGATATCATTTAAAAATTGGTAGTTTCTCCTGTTAAGGCTAAATCCCATCATGGTGCGAAAATAAACCGGTTATAAAACACATTAACCTAGATACAGATTTATGACACTAAACTTTTCTACAGTCTGTCCTGTTGCGCTGGTGTGTTTAAGGTGTGACGCCAAATTTCTATACAATCGCAGCATTTTCCCTATATTTTTCTCAACCAACTATTAACCTGCTAATGAAATTAGACTTAGTTGCTAATAAATATTACATTTCAATTTCTACATGCAGATATTTTAAAGATCTTCATGCAAGCATGGGAATTGAACACTTGATGAAAAAAAAAAAGCTTTCGATTGGAGGAAATGAGAAAAAACACTTCCAGTTCGATACATGTTAGTGTACTGAATTGAGTCCTTCAGGATTTTCTTACTCTAAAGCTGCTGGAGTACAAAATTTGTTCCAGTCAATCATTCTGTTAATTTAGATACACCTTATATATTTTAGTTAAATGTTAATATTTTTTCCGAGTTTCAACATAACGCTACACTCAGGTGAAGATGAATAAAGACGGAGTCACTAACACCACAGCTGTTTAACAGCTCGGGCTACGACCTGAGACTCCATTCGCACCAAGTGTTCCTGCTAAAACGTCAGTCGGCGAAACGCTCGGCTGCACGCTGACACGGCACGAGGGTGTAATCTGGTGCAGAGGTCACGACTGGAACACGAGCAGGTAGACAGACAGGATAAAGATAAAGACACGGTAAGATAAACAAGACTGATAGATCGGCTCAGTGAGTTCCAGACGGAAAGAGAGCAACGGACAGATAGAGGGTTAAACCAGTCAGACAGTGAGACGGATAGATAGACAGACAAACAGATGAAGATAAACTGGAAGATAAAATGGCATAGAGAGAAACGTGAATGGAACAGATATACTGGCATATTTATAAATTGGAGATTTTTGACGAGACAAAAAAAAAAAGCGGCTGGTGTGATGGTGGGTAGGAAGGATGAGCAGATAGACAGATATTAGAAAAGCCAGACAGATAGGCAAATATATAGATAGCCAGATAGATGTTAGATACAGTAGATAAAGACATACAC
Source organism: Clarias macrocephalus (assembly GCA_011419295.1). Taxonomy (NCBI): domain Eukaryota; kingdom Metazoa; phylum Chordata; class Actinopteri; order Siluriformes; family Clariidae; genus Clarias; species Clarias macrocephalus. The sequence continues at coordinate 33,572 of JAAGKR010004425.1, read as the reverse complement.
AGGCTAGACAGACAGACAAGACAGATATGCAGACAGACAGACAGAAATAGACAGAAACAGACGGAAAGACATACAGATAGATAGATAGATAGATAGATAGATAGATAGATAGATAGATAGATAGATAGATAGAAAACTTTTCCCTATTCTGAATACATATATACAGCACTATAAACACAGCCCCTGGTGGTCTAACCATCCCTGATGTACAGCTCATTTGTTTGTTCCCCTGCTTTCACACACCTCACGCAAACATGTCACCTCGTTAACACGTCTTTTATGAGGTTAAAACACACATGTCAGAGATGCAGTACACACTCCAGCAGCGATTAAAGGAGCTGGCTGAGAACACAGTGGACAGGCAGTCCCTGTTTTAGATCAGCGGCGACTCCTGTCTGAAAAACAAAATGAGATACGGTAACAGAACGAGAGGAGAAGGAGGGGGTGTGAAGGCTGTCAGAGAGAACTGGGGGAGCGTAATTAGCAGCACGGGCAAACACAGATCCTGCTTATGTTGCCAGATTGGGTAGTGTCACCTCAAGAAGGGAACCCGTACCAGATGAAGATCACAAGAACCAATTTTTCATCACATAACGTGAGATAACAACGCTGGTATCAAGCCAATTTGAAATTCAGGTTTCACAACATTCTGTTTCATCATACTTCTAGCAGCTTATCTGTTATGGGCACAAAAATATTTGACTAAACCAGCAATGACACTTTATCCAAATACATTTACTTCAATATGGAGTAGGTCCCCCTTTTGCAGCTTCAACAACGTCCACCCTTGTAGGAAGGCTGTCCACCAGATTTTGGAGTGTTTCTGTGAGAATTCGTGCCCATTCATTTTGAAGTAGAGCATTTAGGTAGAGGTCAGGCACTGATGTTGGACGAGAAGGCTTGGCTCGCAATCTCCTTTCCAGTTCATCACAAAGATACTCGATGGGGTTATGGCCACAGGGCTCTGTGAGGGCCAGGCAAGTTCTTTCACACCGAACTCATCAAACCATGTCTTTATAGTTCTTGCTTTGTGCACTGGGGTTATACACAGTCATGTTGGAAAAGAAAAATTGTCCACGATGCTGAAGGGGCCTGATTGATTGATTGAAAAGACTTAACAGGTTTGGCCAAATTCTTTTGTCCATATGGACTTGTGTGGTCAACTCGCTGCCTCTCCTCATGCTGCTCCAGACTGTCATATGTGCGCATCACAATCTGATCCTGGGTTTCAGTAGCTATGAGCTCGACTTTCATAGATTTAGAGGACGATGATGTTCAACGTTTTCATAGATGTAGATGACGCTGCCTGCTGTTGATCGGTGAGAAACGTCTGTGACACTCTCACAGTATGACTTAAAAGTTAATGATGACCACCTACTGTGTACCTGTACAAACACTGTCCATCATACATACATACATACATACAAAGAGAATTTCAGTTTTATATAAACAGATGAACATTTGGGGCATTGGTGGCTAAGTAGTGGGTTTCTCTCCTGCCATGGAGAAGGTCCAGGGTCGATTCAAACCCAATGCCCTGGATCCAGTCCCAGGCCTGGATAAAAAAACATGTGGGTTGTGTCAGGATGGGTATCCGGCATAAACCCTGTGCCAAGGAGTCAAAAGACATTTCTGACACAGTCCCAATTTTGTCGTGAGCTCTCGATCATTCAGAATTGACCGTTATACATTTTAAGACCGTGGCTCCCGTCTCATGAACCCAAGACATCTTGTACAGCAAGTTATTTTCTTCCAGGTGAGTATTTCCTCCAGGTTCATTCTAATCACTCACACAAAGTTAACTCCAAGTTGGGTAATGAAACTCAAGCTTAAACCCACAATCTGGCAACCCTGTAATGCTGATAAACGGCTGTAAACCGCATCATGAGTCGCGCGACTCGACTCTTAATCACACCAATAACCAAGAAACAACAGCCACACCGGGTTGCCATATTCCTCAAAAACAATCTTGTGTCTATTTTAAATGCGTTTTTTTTTTTTTAAAGAGTGGTGTATGTGATTTATACACATTATACACAGACTCGGGTGTTTTAGGGGTTTTAAAATATAGATCCCTTCCCGCAACCACTGCACAATTCCCCCCAAAAACACGAAATGACCAAAGTGGTCAGCATTAACACAAAGGGACTGAGGTTGCCAGATTGTGCGACTGGTTTACAGTTAATCGTCGCTCTCGGTCCTTTAGCAGAGTCAATGAGGAATTCGTTACAATCTGGCAACACGCTAGGACAGCCTGGCTCGTCCCGACCCACACACACACATGCCCTAAAAAAAAAACACTTTCGCGAGACATTTAATCCACTTTCCACGCGCGTCCCGAGCACCCGCGAGCGCATTACCTGTCGAGCCTCCGTCGACGCTGAAACCCGGGGCGGTTTGTGTTTGACGGTAAATCGCTGTCCTGTCCTCTGCTCGCTCCGCCGTCCGCTCGCCCTCGTTTCCTCGCTGTTTAACTGAAGCCTGGGAGAAGGGGGAAAAAAAACCGATAACAGAAAGCGAAGCAGCCAGACCGCCTCCACGCAGGCGCGCGCCCGAGACAAGAGCGCGCGGCGCGTTCACGTGCCTCTGATACTGTGATACTCTTATGTGTGTGTGTACTGTACATATGGAAGGGGAGATGCGTGGGGAGCATTCGAGTTGATAGATTTGGATCTTTGAGTCTGAAAAAAAAAAGGATTTTGTAGAGCTATAAGTAACCCAGTGTTCACACTAGTGAGCTTACAATCTGCCTGAACTGCTGGGAAAGAGGCAAATATACTCCACTTTCATCAAATATACACAAGACATGCAAAAAAATGTAATATTTTGATGATCTACTGTCACATTTGTTGAGGAACGCCTGTGACACACACACACACACACTGGCCACACAAAGAGAATTTCAGTTTTTATATATACTGTGCTAGCGTAAGTACCCGTCATTGATGAGTAAACAGTTTGTTGAAATAGTTAAATGGTTAAAGCTGATCAGCTTTAATGTAATCAGTGATATTATTACTTCAGGTTGATGCCCTCGTACATGTCTTTCTGTACGACAGAACCCTCTTGTCTAACTTATTAATACAAAGAAATCACATTCTGTAAGGCTGAGTATCTAACGCCTTGTTTACATTAAAAGTTGTACTTCTTTGTACGTCGTCAGCCAAATACACTCCCTGTTCGGTTATCAGAGAGTGAATCACAGATCGAAAAAGAAAAGAAAAAAAAAAGTAGATACATAAAGATTTTTATCCAGGATTGTCTTATCCAGCATGTTAAAATTCACGTCTACCACTTGTATGGACTAATCTCAGTAAAGATATTCAGTTTAGCTTTTCTAATTAACATCTATTGGTGCAGATATTTGTTTACATTACATTTACATTTACATTTGTTTACATCTTATTAGTAGTTTATTGAAAAGTAGATTATTAAACCAGACACAAAACTGTTCATAACATCGCTTTTACTCAACAGTTTGATTTAATTTATAGTGCAGGTTAAACGTTAGGCAAATACCCAAGTACTGCAAATGTTTCATTCAATTCTGTCCAGCCAGTTTTATGTGACGCTGTGACATGTGGCATGGGGGGCGGGGAAGATGTAGGGTAGGGTTTGGGGGGTGGTGGTGGTGTTATGTTCATTTTGGAGCATAACACTGGTGACATTTTATGTCCTCATCTTGGACTGCTGTGAATATATTTGCTCTAATGACCCGTGTTTTATCTCATAATGGCGCTTCACATTAGCGCGATTGGTTCAGAGCATATGAGGCAAACCGGTTTTGAACTTCCTGCAGGAAGAATAAACACACATTGATCTGTCCTTTCATCTTTGAAGGTTCAGTTTTCATAGTCTACTTGCATTGCTGTCGTTTCTGTGTCTTTCACATACTTTGTCTATACACGGTAAACTATTGCTTTCCTTGGCTCTGTTGAGTGATGCATATAGCCACGCCCCCTTCAGGGAAAAAAATAATCAGCACCATGCGGTGACATAATCTGGCACATAACTGCTCATAACTTCAGTTCTACTCAAAATTATGATTTCATTTGTGGCCAAAGCCAGAAATTTTTCTGAGACCAGTCGGAGGTTTCGAGTCCTCCAATGTACAGTATGAAACATAAAGATATCATAAGACTGAGTTCTGTGTATAGACAAAACCTTTCTTTTACCGATCAGCCATAACATTATGACCACCTGCCTAATATTGAGAAGGTCCCCTTTAGCCACCGTAACAGTGATGCACTGTGTGTTCTGACACCTGTCTATTACAACCTTAATTAACCTTTTTCCCCAATGTAATCTACACTAGCGCTTTTATTATATTGGACTACACGGGCCAGCCTTCACTCCCCATGTGCATCAGTTAGTCTTGTCCATCCATGACCCCGTCACCAGTTTACCGGTTTTCCTTTCTTGGAGCATTTTTGGTATATTCTGGCCACTGCAGACCAGGAACATCTTAAAAAGCTTAAATTTTCCGATTTGCTCTGACCCAGTTGTCGCTAGCCTTCACTGGCCCTCATCTTCTTACAATGGCGGCTGGAAGTTGGCGGTGAACCTTTTTTCCGATGTGTCGATGTGTTGGAAGCAGAAAAAATGGGCAAGCACAAGGATTTAAGTGACTTTGACTGTTGAGTGACTTTGACACAGGATGCAGATGATGAAAATGAGATGAGAATAGGAAAAGAAAAATAGTATGATGTATATTATATTAATATAATATTAATAATATCATATATAGCAACATGTATATGAATACATTTTGTTTTAAAATATTTCTACGAGAATATTTAGTTTTTCTTTTTCCGAAGTGTGTATACATTTTTTTGGCTGACTTTGTATGCACTGTACCAGTCAAACATTTGGACACCCACTTCTAGGCACGCCTAAAGATGGAAACAATTACTAGTCATAGTAAAAATACCAACTTTTTTTTGCATACATTTTCTCATCAAAAACTATAGGCAGGCTGTTTTTTTTTTCTTTCATGTCTGTGTACATCTGGAGGATTACATGCAGCATCTACCAAACAGCACATCAGAGCCAAAACATCTGTTTACCTGTAATGTTTAGCAATTTCATGCACAGTAGTGAGCCCCGTTTCTCGCAATCTGTGTGTCAGATTAAAAACCCTGATCTACAGTAACATTTAGCAGTACTTGCTTATAAAGAAAATCCAAAAGAACGCCACTCAAAACATGCCTGTCAGGAGATCTAAGAGGTTATTAGAATGCAGACACATACTGGAAATGGAAACCCATTAATCAATAACTATCTGGAATATTCCTTAAGTATGCAGTTTGAGACTCAACGATAATTATTAATTTGTTTAGTCAGTAGGGGACACAGTGTCACACAATGCTACAGTCTCTGGACTTGTGATAAAGTCAAACGGGACTTGTGATGAAATGTCAAGTAAATGAGAATACATTTATACAAGACTTCAAGTACAGTACGGTGATGAGACTCTTGGCCACATTAAAAGATCTGATTGGTGCAAATGTTTTAAAGTTGTTCGTACGTTCATGAATGACGATCCCAGACGAGGTGGCTCAGGGCCCAATGCAGTCGCTCTCGTGAACATACAAGGAATGAAACACTCATGAGAAGTTTGGATTAATAATGGGATTACCTGTAATATTTAAATGAATCTAAACACAAGATAAATAACACACTCATTTAATCAGAGTCAGAACAAGATTAAACCGGTGCCATTTTTTCTTCCATTCTGCTTAATCAAACGGCAAAGAGGAACTAAGTGCAGGTAGGAGCTAAACTTCAGAGCAGAGATCTGAAGAAAGGTCAGACCAGACGCTCAGTAGGATTGATCCGAGGAATCGTTCAAACTGACCGTTTGAACTCTATAGTGAAAACTATAGTGCCTAGGAGCGTCTTCAATGTTTGCATGATGGATGAACTGAAGGGAGTATTTTTGGCACAAATTTCATGATTTTCAGTACAAAATTAGCATTTTTGACCCTGATAGAACCTCATTAGTTCTGGCAGAAATAAAATGGCATCAGTTTTCAACAGATGGTAGAGTGAGATTTATTTTGGCAGAACCTCATCAATCTCAGCATAAACGTCATCAATTTTGGCACTGAAAGAAAATTGTCCATTTTGGCAAAGATGGAATGTCACAATTTACATGCACCGATCAGACGTAATATTTTACCCTCTAACCAAGGTGTCCCTTGTGCTTCTGGCATGGGTTTTGACCCTTGGGGCTTGGTTAGTCAAGATCTCTAGGGGTGTGCTGTGGTGTCTGGCACCAGGACGTTGGCAGCAGATCCTTTGGGTGTTCTGGGTTCTGGGGTGGGGCTTCTGTTGATCAGTCTTGTTTGTCCGGTGCATCCCATGGGTGCTTGGATTGGGATCCATGGAATTTGGCGACCAGATCAACAACCTTGAACTTGTTGCCTGCTAAGACACATATGATTCAGGCTGTGGTGAACTGGGTGTTCTGAAGTTTTTCTATCATGGCCAGCATTGACTTTTTTTTCCACAGGCTCTGCTGCATTGGCTTTCCTGTGGGATCAGATGGAGAGACTGGCCTTTTGTCTCCATGGGCTTGGATGCCCATGGTCCTATCACCATTTTGCTAGTGTATATTTAGTCATAAATGTTGTTGGGTTACCTGTAAGTAGTCATAATGTTATGACTGATCGGTGTATATAATACAAAAAACCAATCCAAGATATCAGAAGAAGCCTAGTCACAAGGTGAAAGACAGAAGTCCTCTCTTTTCAAGGATTCAGTGATGTCGTCTCTATATTTATCTGATAAGTCTGACACACATTTTCAGCCGTGATGTCAGTGTCAGCCTTTAGTCAGAGACCTAGCGAGTCTGCAAGCACCAACAACACACACTCTGCAGGGTGGGGTGGGAGGGTGAAAGAGGGAAAAAGGGAACAGACAGCCAAAACAGAGAAGGAAGGCAGAAGAAAGAAAAAAAAGAAACCTCCAAAATACACCAATTTATCATTGCTTCATCGTCTTTATGCGTTTTTATTACAGAATACCTGTAGAATGCTTTTCCTCCTGAAGCACGACTCCTGAAGCTTATTTTCTCCCCAAACAGTGCATTGGTTTCCTTTTAAGACACCCGCTGAGCAAGTTAAAAAAGAGACAGTGCCAGATTAAAAACCTGAGCGCATAAATCTCCAGGGCCGTATGTCTCAGCATTCTCCCGGGGCAACTTGAACTTTACACGCTCACTTTAGAAGGTTCTAGAGCCTGAGGACATGGGAACGTCCTATTCTTTAAACTTGCTCTAACAAGGAGGGTGAATGATCACATGCTTTAAATCATCTTGGCATTAACGAACAGGCGGCAAAGCAGCAGATTAAAGATATAGTGGAGCTGAAATTAAAATGTACACACTGTTGAATTCTCGATTATGTCCGGTCAGCAGGTGGTGATTAATTTTTTATAACGGCAGCTCTGGCGTTAGTTTCTCCTGTCAAGCAAATCAAGGGTTAACAGTACATTATGGTAATGGAGTTCAATATGTAAGAACTATTCATTTAAAGGCACTCGTATGATGCATGCTCCATTTAATTTAATAAAGAAATGTGTGTAAAACATGCCTGTTTATATCGAAAAACAGCACATTGGACATTGCACAAGATCGAATGTGAGCAGTATGAACCTTGTTCATCATTGGTGTTGAAAGAAGAGAACTGCAAAATGCAGGATCTGCTGTTATTGGAAGGTAGTTTATCATGAGAAGTTATTCTACATATTCTTCCTTTTAGTAAAAGTAATTTTCCTGTACCTTCCATGTTTATCGGTACTTTACTTTACAGATACCCAGCAAACCTTTTATCTGGCCTGGACACATGGGTGCCATTATATTTGGACATGGCATGAATGTCCACTAGATGGCATAACATGAACTGAATAAACTTCATATGTACATTTTTCAGCAGAAAGGAAAAGATTGTTTGACACACACATACACAAACACACACACACACACACACATATTATATTCAACTGCTTATTAATAAATCACAAAACTAATCACAAGAAATAATGATGCACAATCAGTATATTAATATTAAAAGCATCTGCATTATATATTATTCATACATTCCATTACAGGGGAATTCATTGTTACTCACTAGACATGAAGAATCTTAAATAGTCCTTACATAAAGCATTAACAAACACATTTCACCCTATATACTGTATAGTATGATACAAATACACTGATAATAATTCAATAATTAATACACTACCAATTGATATTTTATGTTTGCTTGAACAGAAAGAAAAGAAAGTGTGTTTAATTAATTTTAAAGTCTAGAATATTTAACTTGATAATTTTATAATTTTTGCTTATTAAAAAGTGTTTATATACAACTGCAGTTTAAAATTATTATAATACAAATGCATTTTTACCCATTTATAGTTGTATGTAATTGTAGTAGAATGTCCTCAAGTCATGTCCTTCCCAGCCTCTTGAAAATTTATTCAAAGGTGTATGTCATTGCTTCTCCTATATACAGTAAATGGGTTCCTGCTGAGCCACGCCCCTCGAGAGTCAACAGAGCCGACAAAGCTGTATATCATCATCTCCTCGTCTATACCACTTTGTGGTATACTGTGGCAGGAACCTGGAGTACCCAGAGGAAACTCAACATGCACAGGGGAAATAGCCTTAAACAAAGTCGCTGACACCGGAGACTCCTTCCTGAAATATTCAACAAGTGTAATAATTTCTAATAAGCTTTAAGAGATTTGTTCAATCAGTTTTTGGCATCTGCCATGTGTGCTTCACATGCAATAATGTGTTAGATTAAGTGTCACAGTGGCTTAGTGGTTAGAACTGTCGCCTTGCCGATCCGGGTTCGATTCCCATCTCAGGGTCTGTGTGCATGGAGTTTGCATGTTTTCTTGCATGCTTGGTGGGTTAGCTCCCACTATTTCCTCCCACAGTCCAAAGACATGCTAATTGGTATTCCGTGTTCAGTGTGAATGTCGACCTACCACAGTCGTAAAAATGGGAATAAATACAATGGTAATCATCACTGGCCTCCATGGTTCCTTGTTGGACTACAGATAGAATCTGTAAAAGTGCACTATGCAGCTAAACCCAGAGCATGTTCTATCAGTGTGTGTGTTTGTGTGTGTGACTTGTGGTGTCAGTCAGAGACAGCATGTGGGTTTACACTGCAGCCGTGTCAGTGTGTGATTGTGTGTTCTGTCAGTCAGCGCACTGTCAGTGCTGTCAACATGTGTACAGAGACATGAGAGCAATCAGGGGTCTTGTTCATACTGCTCAGTGTTTATCTGACCTGACAGCACAAAACACACACACACACACATTACCGTATGCCTAAAACCTGTCCAACAGTAACCTCTAAAGTGCCATTTTACTTGCTATGGTACCCACAAAGATTAATAGACAATTCTTTGGTGGAAACACTTGTACTTATTATGTACCATGGTAGTCACCGAAGTATTGTGGTATGTCCTTGAGAAGACATGTCCTCACCAGCTTCTTGACTTTCTCTTTCTTAAAATTAATCTAAAAGTTCACATAAAAAAAACACACTTTTACAAGCTAATACAAGGTGTGTGTGTGTGGTGTGTGTGTGTGTGTGTGTGTGTGTGTGTGTGTGTGTGTGTGTGTGTGTGTGTGCGTGCGCCAATGCCCCAGCTGAACTACTCTGCAGATAATGCATTCTTCATACCTCAAACTCGCATTGTTTTAACAACAGGCATGTACAGTGTGCAGAAAAGTTGAGTAGTTACTGTGTACATAAAGTTTGTGGTTTTAAGTGTGGAAGAGGCTGAGTCAAAAATTATCCGCACTATGGTTGTATTAAAACTTTTGTTGGCCACGCTGTCTTATCATCGCTTTCCGTTCAAGGCTACTGCCCCGCTTGTTATTTGCATGAAAGAAAAGCAGTGTGCAGTGAATCTTTTTTTTTGTGATCTGAGGGTACTGGTGCCAAAAGACTTCGTGTGCAGTATGGAGAATGTGTTTTGTTCTGAATAAGTGTGTATGAATGGATAGTGAAGTTGAAAGAAGGTTAGCCATTAAGAAGGAGCCCGTCTACATCCTCATCATCACTGCGAGTCTGAGAGTCAACGGCAGGGTATGAAGTGGAAACATCCTCAATCGCCTTTTTGAAAAAGTTCAAAAGTTGACCATCAGCTGGAAAATTCAACAATGCTCACGGTTTTCCGGGAATCTCATTATCAGGAAAAAGGTTCAACAATCAACAGTGCTTGTGATACACTTGTGATAACAGTGAGACACTTATCAGAAGAGCTGAAGCTTAAACTTCGCATTAAACTTCCCACATTGTCATCACTCTGCAAAAAAACTTAATTTTCGGGTGTTAAAGCATCGTCCCTACAGTCCTGATCTTGATCCATTGGACTTTCACCTGAAAGCAGCTCTACGAGGATGAAGATTCCCTTTTGATGAAGCGGTGCATTTATGGCTCGCAGCTCAGCCTAAAACATTTTTGAATGAGGAAATACAAAAGTTTATTGACAGATGGACAAAGTGTACTGAAAAGCAAGGAACTTAGTTAAAAAATAAATGTTTTTTTTTTTTTTTACATTTTATTTAAAATGTTCAGCCTCGTTCTTAATACATTTCAATAGTCTACTGTGTAGTAACTAGCTGAAGTACATTTGTACAGGCTAGTTTCTGTTAGCAATGTATAGTATGCTAAATAGGTGACTAGTATGAGTAAACAGCATGCATTTTCTTGGTTATTTACTGTATTTGTCAATTCATTTATTTATTTAAATATATATTAATTTATTAATTATCCATGTTATTTTTTATTGTATATAGTATTTAGTTAGTTATATACAACATGCTAAGTAACTAACTTGCTAATTGTTATTGTCTAGGTAGCTGGCTAAACATAATACCCATTAAGACACAATGTCAATAACAGTTTGAAACAAGATCTGTTTTGTCTTTGGAGATTGACACGCTTGGGTTTTGTTGTGTGAGAGAGAAACAGCTTATTCTCTGTGGAACTGCATATGCTAGGCTAACTAGTGAGCCTCACAGGAGCTCAAGAGAAATCTGTAGATGAAAATGAAGATGAGCCTTGTTGGTTGCTTCAATGCGTGTCTACGATGCTTATTCACAACTCGGAGACACCTTAGACAGGCTTTAGGAAAACTGCTGCAGATAAAACTTCTGTTTATGGACCTGCATTTTTTCCACAGCCTTTGCAGACTCTGCAAATTAGCATCATGGTTTGTTTATTTAGGACCAGTTCCAAGGGCTATAAATGACAGGGGTCGTGACTGAGTAAACCACCCTGGCCCTAGCTTTTATGGCTTGTATTAGAACAGGAAACTCTTATCAGCCGTAATTATGTGTTTACAGAGACACTGATGACATTCAGAAGAGATTAGCTCATGATAGCATGCAAATATACACGAGGCAATGTATAGCCTATAGCTTATCACTCAACAGCTAGGAACAATCTAGAAATGTTTCTGTTTAAATGGAAGTGTTTTAAATGCAGTTCTAGAACATTTCACCTGGTAATGTACTGTATGTAATTTCAGTTATTTTGCTGTATGCGTTTTAAAATGTTGTTGAATATGAGGAAATTTATCTAATATACTGTCTCCTATTACAAGATATTTTGCTTTACCATTTATGCTAATTTGGTGAATCTGCAAAGGCAGTTTTCTTAAAGCCTGTATAATGTGTTTCTGTGTTTGAATAGCCATCATAAACACACATTAAAGCAACCGAAAAGACTTGTCTTGATACTTTGTATATCTACCTGTATGTGTATATTGTATATCTTTACCCATAATGTATCTATATGTATCTTTCCTAGCTAGTTTTGCTAATTTATGTTGTTAATGTTTGTTGTTGGTTCTGAAGGAACATTGACTCGTTTCACTGTGTACTGTACCATACTGTATATGGTGGTATTTTTTTATTGTAGTCTTGAGGAAAAGTTCTCCAAGCTGCCCGAATTACTTTTTTGCCTGTATTTGGCTCTCATTTTCAGTCCAGTCCCTGTATTTAAGCAGTTTCAGAGAGGAAAAAATCTAACTTAAGGTATGACCCAGTGAGAAACAGGTGCAGATGATGACAGGTGATCATGCTGGTGATTGGTATACTGGTGATGCTGAGCGGTTGGAACAGACGAGAGGGGAAATGAGGTTGCTGCTGAAGTTGTTACATTAACCACCAGTGTCTTTAGGCACTTATCGGCATGTTAAGGTAAAATCTGTGTTCCCATTTGCTTGATTTGATCTAAATTATTTATTGTTATTTAATATGTAAAAGTGAGGAACTGTTCAAGACTTTTGCATAGTACTGTACAAGGTTAGTTAAAAATTAATATAAAGTATAAAGATTGTGTCGAATATTTCTCCAAAATTAGTGGCTAATTAGTATTTACGCATATAATTAGTAATAAAGTGTAGAAATAATCTTATGTGTTAATTTTACAGGCTAGTAACTCGAAATGAACTTCTCCTCTGTAGCAGAGGTAAGTTTTGGTCTTGCTTTCCTGGGAAGGTCTTCATGAGAGCCAGTTTCATCATGGGGCTTGATGAGTTTTGCAAATGCACTTGACAATACTGTTCTTGCAAGAATTGTTCCAGAACAGATGACAATATTAATCTTAAAATAACAACTGACCTTTGTTGTTGCTTTTACTTAATTGCCTAATGCCATAGGTGTTATTTTATAGTTTTGAAATGTCTAGTATTGTTCTAGAATGTAGAAAATAAATCCAAACTTGTGTTCAAACTTTTGATATATGTGTATACAGTATTGTGTAAAATTCAGAGCCCCCCTCTTCTGATTAAATGCTTTTTTGTGTGTGATCTGATCATAGCAGGTCTTAGTATCATTATATGTAGTAATATATGTATTATTTTATATGATTTTTCTTTTTGGATTAATTTTTATTAAATAAGTAATGGCACTGTGAAAATAGTTATATGTTGGTCATCTGAGGCTGTCGTTGCCTAATACTTAGACCCACTACATATATCCACATGTATATATATCTATATACAGTATCTATTTGTATATACGCAAATAAAAAATATCAATGTCAAATTAACTGGGAAAAGGGGTGGGGCTGTTCAGGTAACATCTGGAAGAGGGTAGGTGCTTAGGTGCCTTTTTGGTTCACAAAAGACATTTTTAACAGACCCACTATTCACAAATACATCCATTCAGTTGTTCATTCATCTTTTATAACTGCTTGATTCTTTAATTTTCAGGAGGTGAGACCCTCCCTTCATTCATTCATGTGGTTGTCTGCAATGACCTATTATTCCATGCCATTGGTCATGACTGCAAGAAGAAGGTACTGTATGTTGCTGAGGACCACAACCTTCTTGCAACCTACAGGCATACATACACTTATACACCCAAAATTGGAAATGTCAATAAGGCTACAATGCATGTTTTTTAGACTGTAGGGGGAAACTGGAGAACCTGGAAGAGCCATGTGAACTCCACACACACACACAAACCGGAGGCAAGATTTAACCCCCAACCCTAGATGAAGCTGCCACTCAACAGTTCTAACCACTAAGCCACTGTGTCGAGAAAAGAAACGTGAGACACTTCATTTCCAATCTCTGTGTCCCTGTATGAAGTTCATAACATTTTAAATTTCAATCATTTTACATTTGCGTTATGAAAGTTCATTAAAAGTCTGCAGTTTTTGTGAAATTTAATTGTACTACATATATATTTAAAATATATTTCAGTTATTTCCCTCTATTTTAATTTTTTTTAGAGACAATCCGGCCCTAGTGTAACATTTCCACAGAACACAGGGACCCCTGGTTGAGAAATGAAAAGATATTGGAACAGGACGTGAACACAAATTGATTTGTCTTGCATTTCAAAGTCCATACAGCAGAGGGTAGTAGTGTACTTGTGGACAGGCTTTTCTTCCTCAACTCTACATCAAAATAACTGAATTCATTCAGCACTATTATTGCCCTCTTCTGACAGGCAGCAAGAGAGATTTTCCTCAACCACAGTGGCTTTAGTTATTTCCATTACTGTTATTCTAACTATATTCCCCAAGTGACCTTTGTTCATTATCTGTATCTAATATTTATGTACAGAGCGTAATATGTATGCATACAGAAAATGGCTCTTTTTTGTTCAGTATGTACAGTAGAATGAGACTATGGGTACGGTGCTCAGATTTGTGTTTGCAGGAATTCATTTGTTCATTGCAGCACTGCAGCAGCACGACACAACAACGTCGGTCATGGTTCAGAGCGGCCATGATGGCGGTCTTGCAGAGAGCAAAGATTTCTGCACATAGTCTCTCTCTCTCTCTCTCTTTCTCTCTCTCTCCCCCTCTCTTGCTGTTTCTGATTTCTTTCCTCCCTCCAAGGAAAACGTCTGAGCAAAAGTAACCCATCATCAGATATGTGCCGCCGTGAAAAATGGATTCAACGACATCAACAACAAAAAGATAAGCCCAATCTTCAATTTTCTTTAAAGACACTGGGCATTTCTTTTAGAACTGCAGTAACACGTACAAGATCTCCAAAGCGAAACGAGTTGTTAGTTTTAGAAATGTTTCGCCACCCCTTCCTCTATCTGCCTTTTTGTATTATGGAGTTCAACATAGCCAGTGGTAATAATCATAACTTTCCTTCGTACAGTAACACTCAAGGACACTGTGTGATGAAGATGTAACAGCAGGAGCTCAAAGACAAGCACAGCGTGGTGGCTAGATCGCTTGGACACCAGTGATAAATCAGTTTAAATTAAGCAGGAGCTCGAACCAAGAAATATATAGTTGCACCAGATTTAGAAGATTTTTAAGGAAATTTAATGAAAACATGTTCATAAACCTTGAATACACGTTGGACAGAAACGGTGGGAAAATACTAACAAACATTAAAATATTTTTTTCTTTCCAAATAGGAAAAGGACCTGATAGGTTTATTAAAAGTCAGAAATGTTCAAAATGGGCATAAAATTGCTAGCCAACTAGCTAAATTTAAGCTAACCTAGAATATCTTCTTTGGTGTAACATTATTCTCTGAGGGGATTAAAAAATTATATGCATAAATACTTGCTGACTAGCTACAGTAACTACCTGTAGCTGATCTGGCTAACACTTGCTAACCTGACAGGAATTCTGAAGGATTTTTTATTAGTTTGGTTGTTATTATTATTATTATTATTATTATTATTATTATTATTATTATTATGTTATTCATAATCACTTATCATTTTTACTTTTATTGCTAGCTGACAGATAGATATTTGGGACGGGAATTGCCAATTCGGTTTTTGTTAAATCGATTTTAGATTTATTCGATTCTGTTAGCATGATATCCCAATACAATGCTCTTTTTTTTCCTTAAAACTACTATTTTAAAGATTTTAATAAAATTCTATTTTAGCTAAAAGTATTTATAAATAGTCTACATGTCCATATAGCTAACTGACAATAGATACATGTTAACCTGACAGGATAATTTTTATTTAATTTTTTAGAAATGTTAAAAATATTTACAGCTAACAGTGTTTATTTTGCTAACATATGCTAACCTGACAGGATTTCTGAGGTGTTTCTGAGGGTTTTTTAAGGTGATATTCTTAAATGTTCCTAAAATTTGTTGAAATGGGCTGCTAGCTGGCTACATTGCTTTATAACTTCACATGATATCTGAAAAAATGTTTCTTCACAGCTAAACGTTTTTTGATTTTGCTAGCATATGCTAACTGACAGGACTTCTGAGAGGATTTTTAAAATTGATATTTATTAATACCCAATCTTTGTTCTTTATCTGGTGACCTGACTAAATAAATATGATTCCAGGTTGAATTTTTTTTTTTTTATCTATTCTTAATTTTTATTTAAAAAGTAAGAAAGACAGAAAGACAGAGAATGAAAACGTTGGCTTGTGTGAAATCTTTTGGATTTGCAATCATATACAGCTTATCACACACAGAGAGTCCGTGTTTATTAACAGGAATTGGGGCTGTCTGGATAGAAACGTGTTTTTTTCTGTGAGATAAAGTGGCTGATAACTGGAGCAATGGTGCACTCCGCTCAGACTAAACGGCCCAGAGAGCACAGCAGGGTTTCAAACACACACTTATCTGGCCCAGACTCAGCCTGTGTGCTGTAAATAATTAACACAAGCTCTGGATGGGGCTCTGGTTTTCAGAACATCATAGTATCTGCTTACAACTTCACATCCTCAAAGAGAACAGCATTAAATGGTGTATAACACTGCAGTGGCAGGGTAAGGGTTCAATTCCTTGGTTATGGAAATGTTCTTTACTTCAAATTTGCTGTCAGAATCGCTCGTAGCCTTTAGATGCTTATTAAAACATTGTAAAAAGTATAAAGTATGCTGTTTTAAAACACTTCTTGCATATTTTAAGGGCTATAATCACACCTTGCAATTTTAAATGCAAATACTGCAAGTCACATGTATTTAAACAGGCTATAGTCTCTATAAACAGATGTTACCTCACCAGCCTGTCCTGAAGTTAATCAAACAAAGCAACAACAACAACAACAACAAACCCTGCAGCTTGTCATGTTATGAAGAAACAACAAATGTCTGTGTCCTGAAAAAAATGTCTGGAAACAGAGAGTTAGAGATGGATTTCTGACCTCTGTTCATGTATTATATCGAATTATATACTACTATAGAAACCACAATGTGCATAAATATAAATATGCAATAACGGCAATTAAATACATTTTAAATTAAAACTGTAATGAATCATTGTGGTGTAGTGGTTAGCACGGCCTTGCAACTTCAGGGATGATGGGCCGATTCCTTCCTCAGGTCTATGTGCATGGAATTTGCACATTATCCCCATGTTTGTTGGGTTTTCTTCAGATACTCCCATTTTCTCCCATAGTCCAAAAATCGCAAATTAATATGTGCCCTGCGATGCATTGGCTTAATATACTTAATAATTTAACTTAATATACTTAATAATTTTTCACCCGGATGAGTATTACGGTTTTACATCTCCAGGCTTGGGGAAAATCGTGCCTTTGGTTCTGTGTGTGTGGAGTTTGCATGTTTGACCACTGCTTGGTGGGTTTACTCCAAAGACATGCGGTGTAGGCTGAGTGACATTTCCAAATTATCCACAGTGTATAATGGGTGTGTGGCACGGTGGCTTAGTGGTTAGCACGGTCGCCTTTCACCTCCAGGATACAGGTTTGTTTCTTGTCCAGGTTTGATTCCCACCTCTGTGTGCATGAAGTGCATGTATGTGTGTGTGTGTGTGTGTGTGTGTGTGTGTGAGTGAGTGTATGCCCTGCAACGTGTGTACCCTGTCTGTGACCTACATGTAAGTCTCTTGAGTTAGGCTCCAAGCCCCTCCGACCCTGTATACAGGAGAAAGCAGTATAGACGAGGAGTGAGAGTGAGTGAGTTAATTTATGAATGGATGGATGATTGAAATTTTAAAAAAGAAACTACTGTCAGAGCTATGGTTATAAAATTTAAGTTTAATAAACATATTCTAACTAATGAGAATTGAGAATTCAACCCTGTTATGGTGTTATAATTTCTCCCCTGAAGCTGTTATCAATTCTATTGTATTTGCTATAGTTACTGTACCTTATTTCTATGAAATCATATTTTGTAATCACGGAAAGAAGAGAACCCACACACACACCCCAGTTACCTAAAATGAATATTATGAATGTGAAGCATCTAAACTCCAGCACACCACTGCAAAACATCAACATGGGGAAAAATCAAAACGATATCGACACATTCCAGAGTAGAATTCACAGATCTGTCAAGACAGACTTTTGCACATCTTTTATGTGTTTCTATGATCTAGACTTGCTTTGTCTATAGACATGCTGATAAAGCTCATTTAAATTTAAATCGGTAGTAATTGCTAGATTTCGGAGCTTCATTTTTGATACACACTTATATTTTATGTCAGAATGTCATTTCTGTTGAGAGGCAACTTTGAACAGCTTCTGCTTCCCTTGATAATTATTGTTTTTATGCTCGTGCAAATGAGCTAGCTTTTAGCAGGTCTGAACATTATGACTGTTACTAAACCTTTTCCGAAGTAAATAAGTGCTTAGCGTTTAATATTCGGTTGTGTTTAAATAAAGAGGCTTTAAAAAAAAATTATTATAATTTTTTTTTTTTTTTTTATGAGCCATGTTAAATATTATATCACCATGAGTTAATGTGGGCTATTGTCAAGGGCCAGTATTAGCATTAATTACCATAATAGGCGCATGGTTTAATATGTAAAATAGCAATAATTGTGTTTTTTTTAGCTAATGAAATCCACTTTATTGCAGATTTTATTAAGAGGTCAACACCTATAATCGCAGTCTAAGTAATTATTCATGTCTATTGGCCATTTTTATTTACACTAAACATTATTGCTAGTAGGAACACACATACAGAATAAATAATAATAATAATAATAATAATAATAATAATAATAATAATAATAATAATAATAAAAACCTCTGGCTGCAAACATACAGAATCACTGCCACAAATGTAAATATACTCATACATATGCAAGGTGATCAACTCAACCCAGGACTTTTGATTGTGCAGAATAACAACACAGTTACGAGAGGAAAAAATACATTTATTTCTCTTTCATTAATGCACTTATCCAAGCCAAGCTACTTTGGCCAGGATCGTCATTCATGGACATACAGACTTCTGTAAATCGTTTGCACCATTCACATATTTTACTGCGGCTAAGAGTCTCATCACTGCACTGATGTCGTCTGGAAATGTCAACCAGTTTGTTACGGCTTCACCACAAATCCCGGTTTGACTCGAACACCCCTCATAAATATAAATTACATATAGCATCAAGAATGAGTGATATTAAAGCTTGATCACATGTGAATGCTGCACAGTTTTATATTAACACTTTATTTTTTTTAATATAATAAAATGATGTTTGACGGTGCCAATAATTTTGGATTGCCTATATGAATATAAAAGAAGAATAAATACAGAGTAAAAAGTAAACAAAACTATAGTAATCTCAAAAAATTATTGGTACCCTTAAAAATAAAATAATAATAATAATAAAACACACACACACAATTCACTTTATAATTAAAAGTAAACCTATTGTTCAAAATTATTGGTTTTCTTCATCAATAATACAATCACTTTAACAAATAGAACTAAAATACAATCAACTCCAAAATTATTGGCACCCTTATAAAATGTAAAACTACACTAATGTGCAAAATAAATAAAAAAACATATATGTACATATGTAACACATTTTTCTTTCATTCTTTCTTTCTTTCTTTCTTTAATACAGAACAAAACTAATTAAGTTGGTAGTGATTCAGGCAGTTTTGCATGATGCTAAATTGGAGGCTATACAGTATACAGTTTATTGCATGCATGTTTCTACTTTCCACCTTAACGTGTACAGTTTGACCAATTTTACTGCACTGTACAATTGTAAACTGTACAATTTGACAATTTTTTTTACTATTTCACCCAACCCTAATATACAAATCAATATTCATTAATCCAGGTTCAGGATTTAAAATGAAGAAATAATAATAATGATGAAAAAGCTTTGTTGTCCTGCATAAATAAATTGCTATGCAGACACCTGGCTTTAAACAGAGGCGTGTATATAGAAGTACAAATGAGTATACAGTACAGAGTACAAATGAGCATTGACATTCAGCTGTTTGCTTTGCTTTATGCCTTAATGCCGAATGCATTGCTGTTGGACGTAAGCACAGTCTATTCATTAGGGCTCATCCAATATTTATGATCATAAGACAGATCGGCGGTCAGATCGCTGACAGACACAGTAAAGAGACAAATCCATAACCATGCAAATCAACCAGGCCAACAGGGTCAACAGGAAAAAAATAATACAGTCGTGATTCAGAACTTTAGCAGACTGAAGAACTAAGTGGATAAGACTTATAGCACTAAAATGCACAAGACTTGACAAAGCATGTATGAAAGAGGATAGACATAATCTAGATAATCTAAATAAAATAAAAAATCATAGTCATATGTTCATATCTATGCGTAATGTACTGCAGGTAAACTGAATAAATTGTCCCCACAACAACAGCAAGAGCAACAACAATGGCTGAGTTATTGGTTTTCTTCTTGGAGATGGATGGATTTTGCATCTGTGTGACTTAATATTTTGCCAAAACCAACATGTTTCTTTGGACTGTTCTCTCTTTTTTTTTTTTTTAAAAGCATGACAATTTGTTGGACTTTATTTTTTAAATTTATGCGTGGGGGTGCCAATTATACTGACATGCCTGAACCATGGACTCAGGAGCTATGAGTCACAAACAGTACCTGCCAGGGAAATCCTGTTATTGGGGAAAAATAGGGTTTCAAGGTCTTGAAAAGTTCCTACAGTGGGAATAGAAATTTAAGTTTTTTTTTTTTTTTCTTTGCAAAACTGTCAAATAACTGATTTGTAAATTGTTTATTCTATACAGTGTTTACAGTATTAGACCACCAGGCTGAGGTGGCTCAGAGCCCACTGCAGTCGTTCCCAGGAATATTCAGCGAGCGAAACCTCTGATCCTTGAAAATGGACGGATAACTTGTCTCCAGCTAGTGGAAGAGACGCGTCCATTTACACATGTTTGGACCATTAAAGGAGTTCCTAGGCGGCCTTCGTTTCAGCGTGCAAGCAGTTAAATCATGGCTCCGGCGAACTGACAAAACTTTCTACAGTACCTTGATGATATCCAAGCACTAAGGAAACACTGGGATAAGTGCATTAGTGTTGCAGGGGATTATATAGAGAAATAAAGGAAGTTTTTACTCTCATAACTGTGTCCTGTTATTCTGCTCAATCAAAAGTCTGACTGGAACAGCTCTTATAATTATATTATTATTATTTTAAATATGAGGCCACATGATTATGAGCCCATTTCCTTATATCACATATACGTATTGTAGGACTTTAGCTAAAAATGCTTAAATATCAAAGTTTTATCATCTGTTTGGAGTCTATAAAAATATGTTGTTTATTTTATAATTGAAAAATGTAGAGATTTTATATGAATGTAAATGTAATAGAAAATGTAATTAAGAAGAAATTAATATTAAATAAAAATCATTAACTTAAACTGAAACACCAATGACGGATTGATGTTCTATTAATTTATTAAACCTTCACCAAGATTATTAATTTATTCCAAAATTATGAATTAATATATTTTTAAGAAACCTTACACATTTATTATGCAAACAAAAAATAATAATTTTTTTTTTTTTAGTAGTCAGTGAACAAAAACAGTGCAAGATTATTCTCTCGCTCTCAATTATCGTCTATACTACAAAATGTAGGGGGTCACAAGGGGCCTGGAGCCCATCGCAGGAGACTTAGGGCATGAGGAGGGGTATTCCCTGGACCAGGTGGCAAACCATCGCAGGGCACATACACACACATACACACATTCACATGTCCATTCACACACTATGTGAGAGAAAACCCACCAAGCACAGGGAGAACATGCAAACTTCATGCCCACAGACCTAAAACGAGAATCGAACCTGGACCCTGGAAGTGCGAGGCCACTGTACTTAGTAGTTAGTCCACGATTGCACTTTTTTTTCATAATATAAATACAGTATTGAATAAATGATTATTGAGGTAATTTACAGTCAGAAACATTTAAAGCGCCTCAGAAACAGAAGCGCGTTAAACACACACACAGTTACTGAGACTTAACAAGAATAAACTGGGTCAATAGATGCTAGTGACAATGGGGGAGAGTGCAGGAAGTGAGGCAGGAGGTAAGACAGGAGGTGTGTGATACCAGCTCTGTACAGCTGCTGAACTGAACTGACAGCGTTATCTCACGCCTCATCTCAAATGTGCAGCAATCTGACTTTGACCTTGCCTTGATCTGAGGAGGATAATCAGGTACCGCCGCTATCTGATGAGACGGATAGCAGAGACCTGTCGGTATCCAGGGACAGGTACAATACATTCGATAAACATATGCAATAAATATAGCATGTGATTTAAAAAAAAGGTCATAAAGAATGTGCTGTTGGAAAGCTGGTGAAATAATAAATAAAAGTGTGAAGGTCAAAGGAGAGTCAAAGGAGGTCAAGTGCATTGCTACAGTATATTATACTATATTTAATAAAAATAACAACAAATCATAATAACACATCATAATAATAATTTTTTTTTAAAAGAGTCTTATAAATTGAAAAGGTCCCACATTTAGCTATTTCTTTATCAAGTTAACACAGGTGTCAGAGGACTTGGGGAGGAGTTTTTCTTATATGAGGTCACAATAGGAGAAAAATCTAAAGTCAATACAAAAATGAAAAAAGGGCAAAAAGCAGGGAATATATTTTTTCTTATGTTTGTTATTTGTACAGCACACATTGGAGAAGCCTGGTGTCTAAAATGACGGGGAAAAAAGTACATTTTGCATAAAGGGCCCCTTTAAAGAAAGTTTTAGCTGAAACAACAACAACAACAATAATAATAGTAATAATAATAATAATAGAACAACATTAACCTATTGTCTTGTGTAAAATATAGACGTTAGTAGTGACTAAATATATCTAAAGATGAAGGTAGCAACAATAATGTTACATTAAATTATTCCAATACTAAATATTAAATACATAATAAGTAAAAAATACAAAAATGTAACAGATTACACTGACATAAAAGATTTGAAACAACAACAAAAAACAATAATAATAATAATAATAATAATAATAATAATAATAATAAATTAATAATAAATTATCAATTGTGATACAGAATCAACGGAATCAGTTTTTAACAATATTATTTGCAAATGAAAGAAATAATCTTAATTTAAATTTAACAAACATTAAAAATATATGAAATATTATTTATTTGTGCCATATTAAAACAATTTGCGAACTAAAAGAAAAGTGGCATGTGAAAAAAAAAAAGTAAAAATTGGTGTTTGAAATTTTTTAATCAAAGATAGTGTTAAAACGTTCAGTGACAAAAAAATAAATGAAATGAATAATATAAACACTGGCATGTGGAAGCTACAGTGAGTATGTGACTGTGACTGTGAGTGAGAGTGAGAGTGAGTAGAGAAACAGGTTTCAGGAGCTTCTCCGCTCATCTGCAATCAGCTATCAGTGGAAAAAAAGCTCTCCTGGTGGCCGAAGCTTCCTGTGCAGATAGTGGCAGGGCGACAGGAGGCTACATTGATTAGCTGTCTCACAGCCCATCTAATTCAGAATCTCAGCTCCGTGCTCTCCAAGTCTGACAGAGATAATGCACATCAGTCGCTGAGGAAAAGATAAGTCTGGAGAATGTCTTACATTTTAAACAGAAGAAAAATGAAGGACTCTTTTTGAGCATTTTGGCATTTCATTGTTTCGTCTAGAGGAACCGTAGACGATGTCATGCAGGAAGATTTTAATTTAATAACAAATAAATCAACAGAGTGGCTTCTGTGAGCGGCGGGCTTATTGAAAGGGGTGTGGCCTTGGTTTCTGTTAGTCACACTAAAGGAGGTGTGGCCTTGGTGTGTTGGTCAAATTGAATGGGGTGTGACTTTGGTGTCTGTTAGTTGAGTTGGAGGTGTGATCTTGGTTGTTAGTCAAATTGAAGGAGGTGTGGCCTGGGTGTGTTAGTTAAATTGAAGGGGGTGTGGCCTTGGTGTCTCAGTCAAAATTGAAGGAGGTGTGGCCTTGGTGTGTTAGTCAAATTGAAGGAGGCGTGGCCTTGGTGTGTTAGTTAAATTGAAGGAGGTGTGGCCTTGGTGTATTATTAAAACTGAAGGAGGTGTGGCCTTGGTGTGTTAGTCGAATTAAAGGAGGCATGGCCTTGGTGTATTATTAAAATTGA